>JASDQU010312761.1:2556-13397 GCA_032191745.1 Picea mariana | reverse complement strand
TAGAGAAGATTAGCATGACCCTTGAGCAAGGATCACACACACACACACACATATATTTATTTATTTATTGATTTTTGTATTATTTTCTTTTAGTGCTCCACAACGTTGATTACAATATCTCGTATAAAGAAAGACCCACAGGTTAGAAAGAGACAAACGGTTTATCTTGTTTTACTCCATAAGTCAAACGCTACAGCCTCATGTTTTTCGTTTGGACAGCCCGGGTTAAAACAAATTTAGTAGTAACAACAGGTTGTATAAAAGCCAAGCGGTTTACAAAGAAGTTTACGTGCAGGTTGGGAGCTGAAGGGTCAGTCGCAGGGGAGCCCTCAACGCTGGTAGAAGATGCCACCAGAGACGGTAAGTATTGAATTATTTTGGAAGCCACTGTCCATTTAGATGATTCCATCGTTGTACACAACTTTACTCAAATATTTAATAATACTAAATAGTCTTTCAAATCCAGCCCCACCTTTGTAATAACACATTTAAATGATCAACCAATAGTAATAAAGAAAATAATTTAAATATTTTAAAAATATAATAAATTTAACAGTGTAATGTTTAACTTTGGAAAAACTGATAAAATTATAGTCAAACTATTGATTAATATGCAGTCAAATCTAATACCTAGCACGTCAGGTATAATAATACTAGTAACAATAATAGTGAGGAAATGAATTAGAAGAGAAGATTTGTAATAATTGATTATAAAGGAGAACAGGTGACAATTAATAAAAACAACCCAAATGGGTGAAACATTGGACGTTTCAAAACATGTATGTAAATTCGTAAAGTTAAACATAAACTTATAAATAATTGTATAACACATACATGGGACTCAATAGATTAAGTTCTCATTTTTAAGTTGGGTCTAGCCTCAGCGGTTGAGAGAATGAGTGTTATCCTCCCCACTTAAGTTATATTCAAAACATGTACGTAAATTTGTAAAGTTAAACATAAGCTTATAAATAATTGTATAACACATACAGGGGACTCAATAGATTAAGTTCTCATTTGTAAGTTGGGTCTAGCCTCAGTGGTTGAGAGAATGAGTGTTATCCTTCCCACTTAAGTTATATTCCCRCAAGTGACATGTTGAGCACTTACTGAGTATATTGTTGTAACGACTTTTAGATTTATTGTTTACCATTCATGGCACAATTAGTTTCAACCCATTAATGCTTGTTAGTGTATTAGATTCTTATTAGTGGTCATTCATGAGCACTTCTAATATATCCTCTGCAAGAGCTTCTTGCAAGCGATGATCACTTTTTTGAGGAAGTTACAAGAGCTAATAGTAGGATTTCCTACGAGCAATGACTACTTCTTGCAAGTGGTGATAAGAACTAACAGTGGGTGGTGAGACATTTTTCGGATCTCAAGCACCGCTTCTTGCAAGTGGTTACAAGCGCTAATATTAGGTGATGAGATGATTTATCAATCACAAACAACATTGCAGAATATAGTATTCAGAAGTTTTGGGTTGATGCACAAGGTGCTCATTCAAGGGCCTCCTTTCTCTTGCTAGTACAATATTCAAGACCAAGACATATTTCCTCAATGCTTTTATGTATATGGAATTTTGTTCTGAAATAACTCAAGCAAAGGGTAAAATCATGAAGATGGGTGTCCATTTTTCTTGTTTTATGAGAAACAAATTTATATTTTCACAAGTTCTTCAACTTCCTGGAAACAAAATTATTTATTTATTTATTTAGACTTTCCCTTTACAGTAAAAACAAAACTTATGAAGAATTTGTTAGCTTTCTACTGACTATTTTTCAATTTTTTTTAATCAAGATTTGCTATGTCAATTTGGCAATTGTTTGACAGTATGTTCCTTAAAAATGAAGGGAATGATAATGAGTTATGTTTCCCCCCAACAATGTATCTATTATTAAACTTTGTTTTTGACAAAAAAATTTGATGACTATAGTTTTGAATCTAATGAATAAATATTATAATTTCTAGAACTTTTTGAAGTTGACCAAGTTGAAAAAACACATGTTTTCCCCCACCTTGTATCTATCTTAATTTTTACTTAAAATTAAAATCTAAAAATACCCTTTTGAAGAGAATAGTTTAAGGATTTTGAATATAATTTTTTCATAATTTTCCACTGTGTATTTTTAGAGATATGGATATTCCATTTCATTGAATCATAATGTCACCTGAAAATATTATGCAGTGATTTTTTTATAAAATTAAATAAAATTAGATAAAAACAATGAAAATGAAAACAAATTATATCCATTGAATGTAGATTCAATTTGCAAATGTTGGTATTAATTCCGAAACTAGATTCTGAGTATTTGCAGGAGTCCGCAACCTCCAAATTTCAAGGAAGCTGGAGGGAATTCTCAGGTTCCCGCAAACAGTCTCATTTGTAGGTTTTCAATTGAAAAAATATTTTGATCGAAAACTATTTTTTTCGGCCGAAATATATTTTTTTAACGGAATCCGTAAAAAATAAATGGATTCCTCACCTTTCGGTCGAAAGGTGAGTTTTTTTAGGCCGAAAGGTGTGTGAGAGAATTCCGTCGGTCGGGAAAAATGAAGGGATGCGTCATTTGGTTTCGGTTGGTGCGAAATCATATAAATACGCTTTCAACCGAACCATTTTACACAATTCACTTGCTCATTTCATATTTTTGCATATGTGGAGCCCCTAAGAAAAAGTTTGAATCGTCTTTTTCACTACTTGGAGGATCTTTTTCATTGTTTTGAACAAGGTTGTTGATGTTTTGAATGGAAAAATAAATTTCTCTTTTTGAAGTTCAAGTTTTTAATGGAGTAACAATTTATATATTGAAGGCTTTGTTGAACATTTTTTCAAGGTGAAGGCTTTCATAAGAAATTTCTTATTATATCAAAGAGAGTTGTTTTTAGAATAAGTTTTTTTAAACATTTCTTTTGTGACAATGAAGTTTTTCTAGAACTATTTTTTTTAAAGATCAAAAGTTTTTTAAAATTGATTTTTTTATGCAAAATATCTTTTAAAAACAATTTTGTTTATTGAACATTTTTTTCCAAAATCTTTTACAATATGATTATAAAATCCTTTTTTTTTTTTGTAAATAGTTTTCGAGCTATAATATTTGAAGTTTGAAATTTTATTTCATGTTATAAAATGTTGAATTTTTTTAAAACTTTTACAGATAACTATACTCATGGGCAACAAAAGTGGGCACAAGAGAAAATTTGATCGCACTCGAGATGAAACTCACCATAATGAACAAAGAAAATAACATTATTGGATAAAGGAACGAGATCTTGAAAATATTGAAGAAAGAAACAATGATGATGTAAATACAGATTTTCAACAAGAAGAAGTTCAACTGGGTATGCATGTACATATTGTCTATATTAAAAGTATAGAATTCAAATTTAAATTATTGTTTAATATAATTGATTGTAATTTGGGTTTGATGTTTTTCAAAAACCAAAAATATATTTGCCTCATAACGTCGATGAAGTCGTTGAAACTGAAATTGAAAAAGAAGTCGAATCACCTACAAGTATGTACATAAATATAGATAATACAAGATGAACACTTGCAGTATATAGTTTAGTGAATTTATGTTCGGGTTTTGTTTTCTAATATAAACTTTAAATTGAAATATGCAGGATAATCTATCAAAATTGATGATGAAATATTAGAAAATGTTGATACTGACAAATTTAGGAAGAAAGAAGCTAAGCATTATATAATATATCGTGTTAAAAATATGTATAATACTTTTTTCAAAGATGAATCAGTAACAATACAAGCTCAACTTTTTCTCTATCTAATAAATTCAAGAAAGTTAAAAGAAGCTACATCATTATTGGGTATTCAAAAGTCGACAAAAGATACAAAGGTGAAACAAAATGTCTTTGACAATATAACTAGTGTATTAAAAGCTTTTGGAATGTCTCGAAAAAAAGATGTCAGTGTTGCACATAGAGTGATACAAACAACAGTTGTTTCATCTAGCAATATAAAAGATTGTTAGAAAATTTTGATTGCAAATAGCCGCAATTGATGAATTTGCTTGTTGGATAGTTATTTCTAAACAACCCTACAAAGAATCGACCTGTAATTTTTGGTTGACAGAATCTTGTGTTTGACCACATACAAGGGATTTGTTGCGACGAAGAATAGGACGAAAAAAATATGAAGAACATCCAAAACATATAATTCCAATGACACAAATAGAATTGTTCAATAAGTTCAAAGAAGAGCACAAATACGTTAAAATTTCCATCAATACATTTGTGCAACCAAAAACATGATTTGTTAGACCCATCATTGTTCATGACACTTGTTGTTATCATTATCATGTGGAATTTGAATTATATTATGACACTTTTCTTGATTTTGGTAAGACGTTATGGGCAAGTTCACCTCATCCTTCCACATTCCATGCTTTTATATCTGAAATTCTATGTGAAAGAGAAGGTGATAAATTATTTTACTAAAAAATATGTGTTGGTGGAAAGAAATGTGATCGTTGTGGAAATCTAAGTTTGTTTCACTCAAAGTATCATATTGATATGAATGATCAATCATTGTCTAATATAACAGTCAATTGGAAGAGATATGAATATATCAACAACACTACTCCACATTCTTCAAATGTTATTTCCAAAATGATTGATTTGAAAGTAGATAAAATATGTGATATATTTTTTGAAGAAGTTTGAGGAAGAAATTTATAAATACACCAAGCATTCACATAGAGCTCGATGGAAAGACCTACAATTCAAACAATCTCGTGAAGTGTTTCCACCAAGGGCAATTTTGTCTGTAGTTGATTTTGCAGAGAATTACACATCCACCGCACAAAAAGAAATACATAGTGAATATTATCATTCTGATCAAGTCACTATATTTGTCCACGTTCTATATAGACATGCTCAACATAGTGTTGATAACATAGAAAGAACCAATGACAATCGACATGTTATTAAAGAATATCACTTTTATATAAGTGATGATCGAGCACACTATACACACATTATGTACAACATTGTTTTGATAAATTTTATGATTCATTGAAAGAACGTGGGATTGGATTCGATCGACATTAGATATGGTCAGATGGATGTGCGGGTCAGTTCAAATCTTCATGATCATTCTATTGGTTGTGTCGTCTTCACAAGAAATCAAACATTACACATTGTTGGAATTTCTTTGAGACCGATCATGGAAAATGAGAGTACGACGGTGCAAGGGCATTGTAAAACAAGCACTTCGAAGGTATTAGATGAACCCTCATGCCAATCGATTTGAATCGGTTGATCAAGTTGTTGAATGGTGAAAACTGGCGCTAAGCCATGAAAATAATCCATCAAGGGATGTGCGCATGTGTGTGTATATATATGCTACACATGTACACATGATATTGTTTTTCACATGTTCAAATTTGGATCACCTTGAATCATGTTCTTGATAGATTTCAAGTTAACAAGTTCTTGTCTTGCATAGGTTTTTTTGGTATGTTGGAAACCAATATGTAAATAGATAAATCCCATATGAGTCTGGTACAATACATGGGACGTGAATAGTGAATTCAGTTAAAACAAAACACTATCAAAATGTGTTTGCATTTGATAGAAGAAATGAATCTTTTTTTGTTTAGTTTGCATAAAGGACACAAAATCCATAGAGATTTGCGAAAACAAAAATGTGGAATATGTTAAAGCTTAGAGACATACCAAATTTAATTTAAAAGGGAAATGTCACTTGCAAGCTCAGAGGAGATGGAATCAAATGAAACTATAGTGTCAATTGATGGCGATAGAGTTTTTGATCTTGTTAGAGAAGGTAATTTATGTTTCAATTGTTTGAAAATGTATATTTTTTAAATATTTAAACAACTTGTAGATGTACTTGTAAGTTGGATATCTAAAATTTATATACAGTATATTAGTTTAATGGAACATGCATGTGTGCTAATCTGACGAGAACTTCTTGTTGGAACATATCGAATTATTTGCAGGAGATGTCTTTGTCGTGGTTGCACCTGTAGACAAGACTGAAAACGTGAAATATAATTTGATGCGATGCACAGAAGGAAAGATGAGGTTATTAGAATATTTTGATGATAACGGTTTTATATGAAAGAGGATCCATCGTATTGAAAGTCTATTTTTCAAGAAACCCATCAAACTGATAGTCATGTTCGCTTTAAAGATTATCAGATGGATGTCATAAGTTATCAATATAGTCATTTGATATGTGCAACGTGCATAAAGTTAATAAAGGTTAATTCAAGGAAAAAAACAAAAGTTAGAAAATGGAAAATGTAAAAAGTCGATCATGAACGAATAATTGAAGATGGCATACCATTACGATTTCTTTAAACAAGTGACATACATTCCATAATTTTTTTATTTTGCATTGAAAGTACACGTATTTATGGATATCTAGGATTCTGGAATCATCTTGTTTAGTTTACTTTTGTGGTCCATTCAAATAAGGAACTATATTTTTGATGAATTATATCTTACCGAGCTTTATGTACAATTTTTTTCATAAAACTAGATCTAAATTGGTCAATTCAAAATTATTAAATATTCGGGTCCCCATATGTCCTCCAGACCACTTAAGGGATGAAATAACATGCTCTGGATTTTATAGTCATGCCCTGAATTTGATCTTGTTTGGTTTTTAATACCATTTTCATTCGAGTAAGGTGAATTTTAATGAAATGTTTGTCATGTACTTCTTTATTAAACACAATTTTGCACATATAATTAGATATCAATTAAGAAAGAAGTTGGAGGATTTAAAGTAACTTACCGTGTTGTATATCTCAAGTAACTTATCGTGTTGTATATCTTAAGTAAATTAAGAAATAAATTAGAGGATCTAAAGTAACTGACTGTGTTGTATATCTTAAATTATTGCACTAGAAGTACTCTAACACAATTAACCATTAAAATGTGTACCCAATGGGTTTCAACATTTTGGTGGGTAAGTAAACCAAGGAATCAAAGCAATTCCTTGAGCTTGGGAACAAAATTTTGGAGGTGGTATTAGATTTGGGCCCCTCATTTGTTAAGGATATAGAGTTTATCAAAGGCAACAGAATTTGACTCGAGGGTGAGCCAACATGTGTAGTTGGGGCTTGTAGGGCCCCTCATTTTGAATTTTGGAGATGGGCAAATCATCGTAGAAGGGAAAGACAAGGTGATGTAGATTCAAAAAATAGAACACGCGAGATTTGTACCACATGGAGTAGAGACCATTATTAGCACTAAGGATCCTTGGAATTAAAGGAATACCATAACCAAAACAAAAGGTAGGATTATAGGTGATCAAATAATGGAGTGGTGAAAGGAGGAAGACTTGGTTGGAGCAGAAGAAGATACCAATGAATTCATCAAGCTAGGATTGGAAGAAGGCTAACAACCATGCATATTTTGAACGTGTGTTCCTATCCTTGGGTGTAATACTATATAATGTAAATGCTAATGCCTAAGAGAGGGTTGGTTGTTGGCATGGTTACAACTATTGTGTTGTTCATTGTTGAGTGTTACTATCAATAAGGGGTCACAACTATTGTAAGGGGTTTTCAGGTTACTATTGGTTTTATCCTTTGTAATGCATTTGATATAGTTATGGTCCTAACATACTAATTCATGATGTATTGGCTCATGTTAATATTAATGTAATGAGGTACACAAATTTTAAAAATTTTGTTGTCTTTCTCTTATATGGCGAAGGTGTCTTTTATTACTATTCCTTATCTATGTCGTTGAATGACCACAATTTACTTCAATCGATGTTGTGCTCTTAAATGATATGGTGGTTCTAGTGGTGTTGGTATTTTGATCATTGAATACATTGATAATGGTAGCAATATTATGGATTATGATCAGAGATCCATTTCTAGCTTCATTCAAAGAGAATGTTCCTAAATTYAGATATACTACTGCAAAATTTATTCATTCTCAGGTAGTTACTCAAGGTATAAACATGGGTTYATCAAMGMGAAAGACMAACTRCTCATGACATKTGTAACAAAATGGAAAATCTGTTAATATAGAAGGACATCATTTGGACTAATATAGGCACSAACATGCTTTTCTAGAACAATAATAAACAWTTTTTAAGGATTTCATTCTTCAATTCTTGGAGGTGTATTTAGACARTYGGGCATTATGTGGGCATTATTCAGTTGTTTGAACCATCATTTGGTATACTTGAGAATGCAATTATTCAATTGTCTGAACCATTATTTTATAGTTTTGAGAATGATTGAATAGATGTAGAGGGATAAGAGTGTCATTGAATCCATAAAAGTCTTATTTTTTGTAGTCATTTGGGAAGTTGTCAAGACACATCATTTTGAGGGAAAAAATGATGGTGGAGTCAAATAAGGTGAAAGAAAGCAAGGACTTATATATTATGATGAATCCATATAAGGTAAAGTCATTTTTTAAGGAAATGTTGGGTATTATAAATGGTTTTTTAAAGATCATGCATGTACAATTAATTTGATGGGGATGCTTTTGAAGAAAGACATGGCATTCAAGTAGACAATTGAATGTTGGGAATATTTTGAGACCTTGGGAAATATTATCCTCGTTTCTTGAATGAGATTATCTTAATAAAAATTATTTTCATGTCCATGAAAATACTTCAAGGACTATGATTGGAACTATCTTAGCACAAAAAATGGACAAGTGTGTGGGCCATCTGATTTATTTTTCCATCGGAATGTTAGCACCAATAGAGAAGAATTGCACTATGATGAAAAAAGAAGGTTGGGTATGATATATGCATTGTTGAAGATTCAACATTAGTTTATTGCAAATAAATTACATTTGTTAAGTATCTAGTGAATAAGGAAATATTTTTAGAAACATTAAACAAGTAGCTAATGTTATTCTGGAAGAATATCATTTCAATATTTTTGTCAAGTACACGAAAAGCGCATGTGGAATCATATTATTTGTCTCACATAAACAATAGTGAGAAAGAGAAAGTAGAAGAGGACTTTCCTAATGATAGTCTACAACATTTACATGGATCCCTTATATATCTATAGAACAATCTCCATTTCTTGTAGAATCATAGAATCACTGAATGGAATTTCTACAATGCAAAAGATAATTTTGCTTGACATAATATTAAGGTTCAATATTATCACATGTGTTTTGTACATGACTACCCGATGGACATGATATTATGGATATATGTATTTCTCCAACATTGATAATTTCATGCTAGAAGTGCATTATGGAGTTACATGAGGAAATTTTCTACGTGACAAGGACATCAAAAAGATTTTATTCTTAGAACTATGATAGCCAATTATTTTCAATGATTATTTCAAGTTTGTGAGGAAATGTGAGCATTATCAAAGCACATCTCACTGTCATACAATTGGTTTAGATTGATGGATAGTTGGTTTGGATTGTTGGTTTTCATTGATGTCAACCCTTGGAAGAAGTCCAGTAGTGAATTATGGTAGCACAAAGGAATGGGTAAGGGACCCAAGTCTGTTTGAGGTATAAGGACATGAAGATCAATGAATTTACAGGTAAGACTACTCTAGATAGATAATACATGTCATGCCATTTCTGGTGATATGTGGAACGACACATAACTCCTCACAGTTAGAGAGTTATGGCCACATGAAGTTGGAGAATCCTCATGAGTTATCTAGAAGATCCTAGAAGGTCAAAGAAGTCAAATTATTCTAGAGGCTCCTAGAAGAAGTTGACCATTCAAAGTGGTTAGTCATGGGTTAAAGTGGTTGCAACGAGAAAATAATTAAAAATAAATTAGTTGCAACTAGAATTGGAGAGTTTACTATTTGTGGACAAAGTGGTTAAGTGGATACAATTGGTTAAGTGGACAAAGTGGTTAAGTGGATACTTCTAGAGGAAGCTACTTGGAGAGTATAAAGAAGAGAGTAAGGGTCTCCCATTAGTATCCATTGAGCATATTGAATATCTACAAGTGACTGAGGTAACCAAAGGAGATCTAAGGTGAATTTCATAGGGAAGGTGAAGTAAAGAAGGCCAAAATTCAAGGGAGGATAAAGTCTTTTGATGATGCTTTCTAAGGTATGTTATTTACAGGTCATCTCACCATTTTCACAATAAAAAAATTTCTACAATGATTCAGATAGGAAAATATGGAGGTCGTTGCGGCAACATATCTAAGTAACTGTGATAAAAATTTCAACTTGTGGGTCATTGTATTTTGGGAGTTACACTCCATGGAAAATAGGGTTTGTGGCTAGTCCTGAAACTAGTCTAAAACAAGTGTTTCAGGTAAAAACGTCATAAATTCTTCACAACATATCCAAATTCAGTAAGACCAAATGTATTGGTTAGAGTACATTTTTTAATAGGTTGTGTACCATTTTCAGATCCATATCAAAAATATTCCATGCGAGGAATGTTGTACAAGTTCACTCTCTAGAATAATCCATAATTCGATAAGATATGCCATTTTTTCTATAGCTCATTTTCTGGGAGGTTCCAAGTAGTGAAACCTGAAGGAATTATAGACAAGACACTAAAGAACATTGTGTACTATTTTTAGATCTTTATTCATTACGGGTACATAGTTATAATTATTGCAAATTAGGGTTGTCAACTAATCCAAAATTAGTCATGTGAGACTAAAATAAAGTTTGATGAAAATGTTAGTCTATTGTTGTTAAAGTTAAGAAAGGTTTGCAGGTATGTGATAGTATACACCAGGTCTGTTACATATTTACAAATCAGATTTGGATGATGAAATTGATGAGGGCTTTTGGTTGAGGTATGTTACAAATAAAGGTTGTATAACAGTGAGGTTGTGGCACATGGTTTGATGTGATGTTTTATGG
>JASDQU010312757.1:1257-13521 GCA_032191745.1 Picea mariana | reverse complement strand
GAAGTGGGTTAGCCCTAAAACAAGGAAAGTGATTTAAGATGGTTAGAAGGTAACCCCTTGAGGAAGCTACATAAAATTATAAATAAGAGGCAAGGGTCTCTCATTTTAATCACACTTGAGCATATTGAATATATACAAGTGACTGAGGTAACCAAATGATATCTATGTCAAATTTCATAGGGAAGGTGAAGTAAAGAAAGCTGAAATTCAAGGGAGGATAGATTATTTTGATGACATTTTCTAAGGTATGTTATTTACAGATCATGTCACCATTTTCACAATAATTTTTTTTCTAGAATGATTCATACTGTGAAATCAGGAGGACATTGTGGAAACATATCCAAGTAGATCTGATAAACATTTCATCTTTTGGTTCTTTCTATTTTTGGAGTTACACTCCATGGAAAATAGGGTTTGTGGCTAGTCCTGAAACTAGTCTAAAACAGGTGTTTCGAGTAAAAACGTCATAACTTCTTCATATAGATCCAAATTTAGTAAGACCGAATGAATTGGTTAGAGTACGTTCTTTATTATGTTTTGTACCATTTTCATATCTATACAACAAACATTTTGTGCGGGGAATTCTCTACAAGTTTGATCTCTAGAATAAGCCATAATTCAATAAGGTGTGCCATTTTTTCTATAACTCCTTTTCTGAGAGGTTCCAAGTAGTGAAATCTGGAGGAATTGCAAAAAATACACTGGAGAACAACTCCTTTTTTGAGAGGTTCCAAGTAGTGAAATCTGGAGGAATTGCATAAAAGACACTGGAGAACATTGCATACCATTTTCAGATCTTCTTTCATTACATGTACATAGTTATGATTATTGAAAGTTAGGGTTGCTGACTAATCCAAAATTAGTCATGCGAGACTAAAGTAAAGTTTGATAAAATGATAGTCTCTTGTTGTTAAAGGTAAGGAAGGTTTGCAATTATGTGATCATATACACCAAGTATATTACAGAGCTAAAAATCAGATTCAGATGAAGAAAATGATGAGGGACTTTGGTTGAGGTTCAGGTACAAGTTGGCCATTGGTTGATGCACTTTTTTATGGTACATGTTGATTACAGGTTGAGGTACATGTTGGTGCATGGTTGATGCACTTGTTTATGGTACATGTTGATTACATGTTGTTTGGTACAGGTTGGTGCATTGTTGATACATGTCCAGTTCAGGTACAGGTTTATTGCAGGATAGTAGTACAGGTTGGTTGTAGGTCAGTGGTACAGGTTGGTACAGTTTTACAATGGTATATCTCATAGTGATAGTTTGACAATGGTTTCATCATTCTACTTTTATGTCGGGGTGGTTGGATGGGGAAAGGACAGGTCATTTTATCCACCTTTCGGTTGTAGCCGGAGAACATAAGGGGTTGTAGCCAGAGAATTGGGGAGTTGGAGCTTCCTTTAGGTTATAGCCTGAGAAACTAGGGGGTTGTAGCCAGAGAATTGGGGAGTTGGATCCTCCCTCAGGTTGTAGCCTGATAAAATACGGGGTTGCAGCCTCCTTCCAGTTGCAGCTGGAAAACAAAAGGAGGTTGGTGCTTCCTATGAATGTAATTCTCCAAGACGTATAAGAAAAATCATTGTGTGGTTTTCTCCCGCTTTGGGTTTCCACGTAAAAACACTAGTGTATTGTGTATGTGTATGATTGCTCATTTTTTCATTGCTTATTTACTCTGCAATTATTAGATATTAATTCTACATTGATATAACCCTTGCATTATGTGGTTAAAAAGGATTAAATTTATCTATTATTGATTCACCCCCCCTTTCAGTAATCCAACAATTGGTATTAGAGCAGGTTCCTTCAGGAAATAGTTTAATCATTGCAAGGAGATCGTGGATTATTTTGAGAATGGAGTACCAATGTTTGATGGTCAGAATGGTTTAAAGTATGAGATGTGGAGCAGAAAGGAGAAAGTAGTTTTACAGGAACAGGGGCATTATATTTGGCTATCAATTGTTATAGGATATTCTAGTTCAAAAAGGGAAAAGACTACACCCAAGAAGGAATTGAAGACTAATAACCAAATAGCAATGGATTTCATCTGGGATGGATTACCTAATCCAGTAAGACAAAAGGTTGGTAAATGTTCATCATCCAAAGAACTTTCGGATAAGTTACATGACATATATTCTTCACCTATCACAGATTAAGAAAATGCCAAAGAAGATGTAGATACAGATCAAGAAGAATTATGTTCACCATGTCAAAGAGATTCAGAAGATGAAAAGTACATAATCACCAGAGGTATGTTTTTTTTCTTTAATTGTGAAAAATGCATACATTTGTAAATAGAATTCCATGAAGGAAATGAGATAGAAAAACTAATTGAAAAGGAAGACAATTATGAAGAAGAATTGATTAGTGCTTTAGCTAAACTAAGAGAAGAAAAAAAGTCACTCAAGAAAGAATTGATGAAACAAAAAAAAAGTGTTCACGATTTGGAAGAAGCCCAACAGATCATCGATAACTTCAGAAATCAGCTAGAAGAAGCCATAAAGATCAAAGAAACTATTGAATATCAAAACAAGTATTTGGAAGCCAACATAGCAACACAGAAGGAAGAAAGAAGAAGAAGAAATGAGAGAGAAGATATTGACATATCATCTTATGGAAAGAACTAACGATATAAACTAGCTTGAGGCAGAGTTTGGTCAAGAAGAGAAAGGACTTAAAGAAGAAAGAATCACATTAAAAATTCATCTTGAAGAAGTGAAAAGAATAGAAGAAGTCGTGAAGTCTCAGATAATGAAGAAAAAATAAGAGGTTGAGAAGCTTAAAGAAGAAGTTGTCACATTGAGAAGTAAAATCGTCAAGCTCAACAAGAACGTTAAAGAGAAAAAAACATCCACATCGGTTATGGAGAATGAAGAGAAGCACTCTAGGTTGCTAGAAAAGAGGAATGAAGAAAATAGAAAGAGTTATGTAACAGACCTTCCATTTCATACGACAACAAACCTCTCATAACAAGTGCAAATTTTTTTGTGTGTGTGCATGTGTACAAGGGTAATAAAGACATTATACTCTGCATTACAACATGATGAAGAACATGACGCATGCAACTGTGACAACAACATAACGACCTAAGACACACATCAAGCATCTGGAAGCAATGAACGAAAATCAACCGACGAAAAATAAGACTGACTACCCGCTTGTCCTATCCTGCAATGGTTAGGACCTCAAAGACACATAAGCAACACTCAAACCCAGGTTCCCATCGATTTTGACCATTTAATGTCTCAAGGCTGGTGACTGTTCTGAGGAACAAGGAGGTGTCTACATCCCATTAATCCAATCATACACCGCAGTCAAGTCTAGAATTATCAACATACTTAACCATCAATTCCTCATAGTGAATAATATTAATCTACTCTACTTAATCAATCCTTCAAGCAATGTTGAGCGTAAAAGAGTCAGAGGATATTACATAAAGAATAATAAATCAAGAGCATAAGTACAATCTTAGTCTTATGTAGCTAAACTATACATCTTCATATTAAGGACTATCTTCTAGGAATATGTAAGGAATTTAAAAGCTGAGAATTACATAATCATTATGAGAAACTATAAGAAGACCAATCTTCTTAAGAAATACACTAAGTTTAGTACTACTTTACATTATGCATCCATTTTATAAAACTAATAAAATCATTCATAAATAACAATTAATAAAGCTGCTTGCATATCCATTAAAAAAATCAAGAGAATCAATCATAACACACAATATGGAAGGAATTCCAAGGCTACCTTACACTTCTATTGCAATGAACCTATCTTAATTTCAGCCCATAACTAAGAATAGATAAGGTAATTCATATATTATCTCTATGACAGCTCCATCTGGTGTGAATCCTACGCTTATGAAAATAACAATACGGAAACAAACTAAATATTGATAGTGCACTTGAAGAGGGAAGAAAATTCAAGTCAACCGATATTATAAGAATGATTTATCCGACATCCTTCCAAGTCCATTGAATCGACTTTTGGTGTGTGATTCTTCCCGTAGTTACCATACACAGCCAGATTAATATAGATGTTCACTAGTGTTGTATGATTCTGCCCATAGTTACCATATCGACCATTTAAATCTAGATATACAACATGTATATAGATATGGGCATATTCAACATGCATATACATATATATGACTTATTTTCCTGTAATTTGGGCTTATCTCAGTCATATTTCAGTTGTATTTAGTTATATTTTAGAAATACTTTTTTTGCATATTCGAAGGTAGTTTGAATATAAAATTCAGTATTTCAAGAGTAATTGTTATTTTTCAACTGTATATTTTCTATATCGTATCTACTATATGAGAACACATACATGACAACTATGCTTCTGCCTTAAAGGAACAACATTAAGGAAAACATATTGCAGACTATACCAGCTTTAATAAACAAAATGTCATGCGATGATTACAACACGTTTGAAACATATAAAACCTGAACCTTAGTTAACAAGGCATTGATTTACAAATAATGTTAATAGAAAAAAAACATCCATTACATATATTCCATAGCATAGATTTAAATTACAACAACCATTACATATATGCCATCGAGGTAATAATAATAACACAACCATAATAATAAGACAGAGGTAATAATAACTAGACAGAGGTAATAATAATGCAGCCAATACAGAGACACGATTTTGTAGAGGAAATGACTCTACGGCCATACATAAAACAATTCACCAGTTAAGTGATGAAGAAGCAAGGAAAAAAGAAAACACTCAATAAGAATTCGCCCAGGTGTAAAATTAGCCCCAAGACTTAACACAAGTATAAAATTCCCCCAACATTTCACCCAGGTAAGTCAAAAGAAATTTGCATGGGTAAAATTATTTCGCTCAGGAAATAGAACTCAAACTATGCCCAATGGTTAAATGGTAATGAAAACGCCCTGGTATTCATAATCGCTATCTCAGAATGATTACAGTGGTACTAATGTGGTAGGGAGATGAAATTTATAAAATGTTTAATATCAGAAATGTAAAATCACTTTGCACAATCGGTGAAATAATGTAGGGCATCAATGCCCAGAAAAGGAAAAAGAAAATCGCAGAGAACAGTAAGAGGAACGGAAGGCTAGATTGGCCATTATCAATGAAGAACAGACAAAAATGAATTTTCCTTTACATGATATTCACACAGTTAAATTTTTCCATTTATGTGATGAGGACGCAAGGTTAGATTCTTCATCATTTAACAAAACTCAGGGTCAATATTTTACAGCGATCACATATCGCAATCGCCAAAGTCATAAAGATTTTTCTTTTTTCATCCGTTACCGAATTACAACAACAAAGTTAATATTTTTACATCCATTACACAATTATAATCGCCGAAGTAATAAAAACTAGTCAATCCAACAAGAACCAAAAAAAGATTGAAGTTAAATATTTTTCATCTCAGAATACCAATACAAAATTGCTGACAGCAGTAAGAGAATTCTAGGGCCCTAAGGATAACTCATCGAAAGGATCACAGGGATTCTATCAGTCGAGGCACAGAAAATAAGCAACAAGGAAGCAAGATAATCCAAATGCCAAGGCCGTACTAAAGGATGCAAGTCAAACAATCAAGTAAGGACATCCACAGAGGTAGACGGCTAAAAGGGTCGCCTTCGCTTCATCATCCTCGCACAGAAAAGCAAAGCGTTGAGATTCATAGGTCTTTTAACGCTAAGGTGACGACCATAGATCATGCTCCTAGACGAATTCTCATGCGAGGACTCACGAGCTAGGGACGAAGACTAAACAACCTCAGGGTCACAATCAACACCACAGGGTGGTCACAACATGATGGAAAACAAGGCCATAGGAGACGACAACCAAAGAGCTAGGCTAAGAAAATTCATCTACCAATCTAAAAATCCAATCTACTTACAAAATCAACATGCAGATCCAATCATAAAACCTACAACATTCTACCATTCAAACGAAGAAAGAATATTGTTGCCTATATGCCCGCTCTGAGTGACGTCTGCGCGCTCCATGCAACTCCCACTCGCCGACCGTCGAGACTTCACCGGTACCTCCCAACCAATGCTAGGGGTACTCTTATTCCCCCTTAGCCCCCCGAGCCACAAAGGGGCCACATACACTATCCAAAGGTTTCATCTAGCTCCCATCTCGCCTCACAAGGCCGAGATATCACTCCTCACCAAGCTGGGTATCTCAACTCCCACAAGTAAATCAATCAAGTAGATATTTCTGCAGCGTAACGTTATGCAAACAGAAGATCCCCTTCATCCTTCTCCTTCCTTCATTTTATAGAGTTTCAAACTTCCTTTCTTTCCTAAAATCTCATTTAATTAAAGTTTTAAAAATAAATTCCTAAAAATTCCTCTCTGTACAAGTGTCACCCATCCCCTACATTCCTCCATTATTTAATTTCTTTAATTAGTTAATTATCTCAATTCCCTCACCCACCTAGAGTTACTCCTAGGTGTCCCCAAATTCCCTTACAGGTTTTAAAGGCTTTCCCTATTATGAAGTTGCTAATTCAATTTAAAATTAGAAATCTCTTAATGGTTGATTCCTTACTAAGTTGACCTTCCGCTTTTTCCCTTAAGTTCCCCTTTTTCCCTTTTTATGTTACCTCTTTTCCCTAGTTTCCTATTTTTTTTTATTTTCCCTCTTTCCCATTTTTACTTAGAACTCAAAAAGGCAGGTGTGGAATTTAACCCCTTTTCCCTTTTATCATTTAATTACTATTTTTTTTTATTATCAAAAAGATAAAATAATTAATTCCCCTTTTTACATTTTTCACCACAGATTTTCTTTTTATGTATAACTTAATTTCTTACTCCCTTTATGTTACAAGATTTAACGAAGGTCAAAATTATTATTTAAGTTATTTTTATTATTATTATTATTATTATTATTATTATTATTATTATTATTATTAGAGAACACAAGGTTCTACCACTAGCGTAATTTAGACTTAGGCCTTAAATTTCGTACTGGGTGACATTTAATTAGGGAAATCTTTTTAAATTTACTTCACATGTTATTTGTCTTAGGGCCATCTAGGTTCATCCCTCTATCATCAACCACACGACGTGCCCTTCAGGATGCACTAGCTGCTCCAAGGGTGTCGCTTGCCTCATCTGTTCTTTTGCGCGACGTGCCCTTCAGGACGCACTATGTTCTCCAAGGGTGCCACTCTCCTCTTGACTAATTTGGTAGACATCAATAACCCCTGGAGTCAACACTCCACCAGGTGAACTTGTGGGAGACTAAGGGATTCTAAGGAATAAGGACCCCGCCTTCTTGTCCACCCTTTAGAATCATCGTGAGCGACTGTCCCAGTCTTCCCTCACGGCATCGTGGGTCCTCTCAAACTAGGTAATCGTTAACCTACATTTTGATCCACAGCGGGAGTGCCAGTAGGTTGTGGTAGGGATGTTGTCCACACCTCTCCATCAACATCTCTAGTAGTCATGTGTGACCCCTTTACTCCATATGTGAGTCTGGTCACCAAGCTATTGTCAGCCTGCATCATCAACAAATCATGTCAGAACATATCCATATCATATCATCCAGTCAGATGCACTAATATTACAGTAAAACAATCAAACCCCAATGGCACACTCCCCGACTCGATTCGGAGTCCAAGGGGTTCCATCGATGCTTCTGCATCCTCGAGGTCCAAAACCCTTCACACTCAGTAAAACTGAGTCAATAGCACCTATCTATGTCAATGTAGTAAAACAACATATCATCAACCCATAATGTCTCATAATAAAAATCAAAGTTTTAATAACATAATAATCCGGATCATTTGCGAGAAAGTGTCCTCAAAGAATAAGTTTGCTCAATGTGCTAGAGCACGATGTTACATACACCCCCTCTTGGTCTAAACTTCATCCTAAAGTTTCATAGTATAAATGATGAAATAAAGTGTATCATAGTATCATATGTCTATCTATCAAAAAAAAATCGAAACTGTTGGCACATATCATATGTGTCCTCCCAGTTCACTGAGTGCGGACTATAATTGTCCCACTAGACCTTGACCTGATCTACTATTCGACGTCGTAGCTGTCGAATGCGATGATCCAAGATGCAGATCGACTCAGCCGTGAGCGCCCCCTCATCCGACACCTGTAAGGAACTCGTGTCAATAACATGTGTAGGATCACTAATGTAATGTCTCAAAATAGATACATGAAAAACATCATGCATGCGCCTCAAAGCATCAGGCAAGGCTAGTCAATAGACCACGGGCCCCTTTCTCTCCACAATCTTGAAAGGGCCCATGAACCTTGGAGAGAGTTTAGGTCCCTTCCCAAACTTGATCGAACTCTTATGCGGTTTAACCTGCAAGAAGACTCGATCACCGACCTTGTAACTACGGTCAACACGGTGCGCATCGGCATAACTCTTCTGTCGATCCTACGCTTCTTTAATCCTTTGTCTTTTTGTTTGCATTTTCTCTTCCATTTCTTGGATCGCTTATGGTCCCACCAGGACCCTATCCTCAAGTCAATCCCAACTCAAGGGCATCCGACACGGTCACCCATAAAGAAACTTGAAAGGCACCATCTTAATGGTGCTCTGGTAACTGTTGCTGTAATCAAACTCCACTAGTGGAAAGAATTCTTCTCAATGCTTTTGTTGGTCCATCACATACATGCACAACATGTCCTCCCAAGTTTGGTTCATTCGTTCAGTCTACTCGTCAGTCTCTGGGTGATATGCAGTACTAAAGTTAAGTTGGGCTCCCAAGGCCTCTTGGAAACTCATCCAAAATCGTCTAGTAAACATCAATCCTCGATTGGATATAATCCTCTTAGGCACACCATGGATCCTCACAATCTCACTGATGAAAACTCTAGCTATGTTAGGTGCCTGATACGTCATACACATAGGAATAAAGTGAGCACTCTTCATCAGAGTGTCTACTACTATGAAAATTGAGTCATGTCTCCTTGTCGTTAGTGGCAATCCAACAATAAAATCCATCGAAATAACCTCCCATTTTGATTCTGGAATAGCATGTGGTTGTAGTAATCTTGTTGGGTGTCTATGTTCAGCTTTTACCTGCTGACATTCCAGACATCTGGCCACATAGTTGACTATGTCTTCCTTCATTCCTTTCCAGAAGAATAAGAGTTTAAGGTCTGCCCTCATCTTCATGACTCCCAAGTGAGCCATGTATACTGCTCTATGAGCCTCGCTTAGGATCGACATCCTCAACTCGTCATTTGGCAGTACATATATCCAACTTTTAAACCTCAATAAACCATTGCTATCAAATGAAAATCCCTCAAATCGTGGTACCATCATTGTGTTTTGTCCGAGAAAACCCTCGACCTCCTTGTACCAGTCATCGTCACACTATAAAGTTAGAATCTTTTCACGTAGATTCGTTTGAAGAGGAAACACCGAAAATATGCATGGTCTCTGACTCAATGCATCTGCCACTCGGTTCACTGTTCCTTTTATGTAAGAAATATCAAAGTCATACTCGCTAAGCAATTCTGACCAACGTCGTTGTCGCGTGTTCAAGTCACTTTGTGTAAAGATGTGTTGTAGTCCACAATGGTCAGTCTTTAGTTCAAATTTTCATCCAACAAGGTAGTGTCTCCAAACTTTCAAGACATAAATGATAGCTAACAACTCCAAATCATGTGTTGCGTAGTTCTCCTCATGCCTTCTCAGTTTCCTCGAAATGTAAGCAATCACTCGTTCATCTTGCATCAAGACTCTACCTAAGCCTTCCTTGGATGCATCAGTGCATACCAAGAAGTCCACGTCCATGTCCAGGACTTTTAGTATCGATGTTGTTGTCAACAGCTCCTTGAGCCTCCGAAATGCTTCTACACATTTCTCAGTCCAAACAAACTTCTTGTTCTTCTTCTGCAATTTCATGATCGGATTTGCTATCTTCGAAAATCCCTCGAAGTACTGTCGATAGTATCCTGCCAAACCCATGAAGCTATGCACTTCAGGGACATTCGTCAGTGTAGGCCATTCCATAATAGCCTCAACCTTTGCTAGATCCATGATGATGCCTTCGTCGACGATGACATGCCCTAAGTAGTGAATCTTTGATTGATAAAAAGATCATTTGGACAACTTCCCATACAATTGGTGTTCTCGCAAACACTATAGTACCAAGCGTAAGTGCTCGTCATGCTCCTCCGTCGTCCAAGAGTAGATCAAAATATTGTCAATGAATACTTGGATGAACTTGTCCAAGTACTCATGGAACACCCCATTCATCAAACTCATAAATACCCCTGGGATGTTTGTCCGTCCAAATGGTAAAAAAATAAACTCGTAATTTCCAAACCTCATCTTAAAGGTAGCCTTAGGGATGTCATCCTCCTTGATCTGCAACTGGTGATACCCTGATCACAAATTGATCTTGGAAAGCACCATCATACCCTTCATTTGATCGAACAGATCATCAATTCTTGGTAATGGATATTGATTCTTGATCGTACCCTTGTTCAGTTGACAATAGTCAATGTAAAGCCTCCATGATTTGTCCTTCTTTCGTATGAAAATAACAGGTGCACCCCACGGTGACACACTAGGATGTATCAGTCCCAGGTCGAGCAACTCCTTCAGTTGCATTTTCAACTCTTGTAACTCTGGGGTCGACATCCGATAAGGCGTTCTTGCTATTGGTTCAGTCCTTGGTTTCAGGTCTATGGTAAACTCCAACTCCCTCTCCAGCGGCATCCTAGGTGACTGCTCTGGAAATACATTTGCAAACTCTTTCACCACCGGAAGGTGTTCTAGACCTTTCGCTACTCCCTTCTCATTTAACGCAAGGATCTCATAAATCTTGCACCCCTTGTGCATACTGTTACGTAGCTGTAAGGAAGAGATGAACCTCAGGGAAACTCCATGGTTTCATCCTACAATCACATGTCTTTATCCCTCGTCATCGACCAAGCTCAACCGTTTTGTCTTACAGTTGAGTATCACCTCATGTGATTCCAACCAATCCATACCAATCATGATGTCATAAGATCCTAAGATTGTGATGTATAGGTTGGCCCTGGTGAAAAACTCTCCCAGGTTAAGGATACAGCCCGTAACCTTTCCTCCAACCTTTTGTTTGGCTCCTGCATCCATCTCTACGAAGCTAAACTCATCCTGTTCGACTTCCTTTACCTTAATCCTTTTTAGCATTGCATTGGAAATGAAACTTTCGGTAGCACCGGGATCTATCAAAATACTAAGGGTCTGGCCAGCGACGGTACTTGTCATCTCAAGCACTATCGACTGATGCTCTGCTTGGCGATTATTCACCGCTGCATGAATATGATGGTCCTTGCCCATATCTCCCACGGTAGTGGTTCTGGCTGATCCAGATGCTTTGGTCCTCTCCATAGGGTAGTCGCTTTGGTAGTGTGGCTCCCCACACGTCCAACACCCCTTCTTCGGCCTAGTAGTCCTGGTACCTGAAGTAGAAGATGATGACCCACCAGCCTGGAATCCTGGTTTATTCTGTTGGACAGGCCTAAACTGCTGCTGCTGCAGGCAATGCTGTTTTTGATGTTGTGGTCTCCGATAAGGTGTCTACTGCTGAGGCGTCGGTCGTCGGGGTGTAGTGAAAGTGGATCCCCTCTGGAAGCCACGATTTCCTGGCGTATGTTTGGCTGGTGTCTGATGCTACTATGCTCCAGATGAAACCTGCCCTGCTGGTCTCACTGGAGTCCTGGTCTAACCCCTACTGATAAGCTCCTCCTCTTCTATGAGGGCCTTCTGGACAGCATCATGCAAGGTTTGAGGCATCAAAATAATAACCTTTGTGACGTAGGGGTGTGCCAACCAGGCATGTCCGCTCTCACAGGACCTTCTTCTTCTCGGCCCGAAGAAATCGAAGATTCTTCTATTTCCCTATTAGGAAATCTGCACCCACAGCGATCTTCCTCCGAGGTCTCCCCTTTACTACCGGGAGATCAGCTAATCTTGCTATCTCGCGAGTACGTGACTCAAAGCTCTCAACTCTTCCCTTCAAATCTTGCGATACCCGATCTGGCGATACGGGTATAGCTCCTTCCACGTGCAACCATGGGCTAGACTTAATGTTAGCACCTCTCGCAACCTCACAACCTCATGAGTTTGTGAGCCAAACCCTTGTGTCTCCCATTGCGATCCTCCGAGACGCAATCGGTCAACTCTGAGTTGACTCCTCCCTCACCAGATTTCACTACTCACGACCTCGCAACCTCGCTGGTTGAACCGTCGGGCCTTCACCCTCTTCTTCCGCG
>JASDQU010312754.1:2042-12372 GCA_032191745.1 Picea mariana | reverse complement strand
ACATGATTTCCACACTGCACTACAAAAACTGCTCCCAAAACTGCGCTATGGACCCCTTATTCCAACGCTGCAAATTCCATGTTAAATAAATGCCATCTTCTGTGATCACAACTCCAACATTAGCCTTCCTTATTCACTGTGTCATCCTATATTTTCATATCAAATTCTATTTGCAGTGAGGAGCTTAGAATCCCTTTCCTTTTAAAATGATGATGACACTGTATGGTGGCCCTATGCTAGCTTAAAATTGGACAGTGCAGTATTCCTTCATATCATTTTTCTGAGGATATTTTCTCCCAATTTCAGCCATCAAACTAGTCTTTTATTTTTCAGAAGTGAATTGGAGGAAATCCCTTTAAGAAAAAATAAATATCACCTGTCAAAACTTAAATACGTTTTATCTGTTTTGCTTCTTTACCATCTCATAGCATTATTGTTTTTGAACTCCTGCTTCTATCCATGATACACCCGAACAAAAGAAATCTCACAAGGGTGGGAGTATGGTCAGTATTGAGCCTTTTGACATGCACCTATTTGATGTTGAGTCTATGAACATGGAGGTTTTTCAAAGGGTTGGTTGCCTATATTTCTATCAAAGCATGCATAGGGGGCAACCTGAAGTGGCAAGGGAGTTTTCTTTAAACTTTGATGTCACTAAGACCAAGGTAGGAACCCTTGAGTTGGAAGTATCTAAGGCCACCATTTCAACATCCACTAAGATACCTAAAACTAGTGAGAGGTGGTTCAAATCTATGACCCTTAATGCAGCCTTTTCTAAGGATTTCCTCAAGCCAGACTATCAGAAAGACATTTTTTCTAAGGGAGTTCCTAGGAGCCACCTGGTTGAGGGTTTTGATAAAATATTGAAAATTATCCAGAGGTATTTTACATGTGAGGGAAGATTCAACATGATATACTAGTAACAAATTAGTCTCTTGTTGCATTTCACAGGAAAGGATTTAATGAATATCCCTTTTTATCTGTTTAGAAGTATGGGAAATATGGTTGATAGGGTCCAAGCCAAGTCCAAGGATGTGGACACTAGTGTTTTCCACTCCGGGTTGATCAGGATGTTGGTTATGGAAGAATTGAAGAAAATAAACCTTTCTTGGGAACAATTCATTCTCTCTGCTAATATGTAGCTAGATATATCCTCTACCCCTCAATCCAACATGCATATCCCTTTTCGAGCTAGTAGTGTTTCCCAAGAAGAAACAAGTAAGAAGAGAAAGAGAAAACCTATTTCCCAAGACAAAGAAGATCCTAAAGAAATTGATGAAGAAGAGAGGGAAGTCCATCACTCCCCACAAAGAGAGTTTTCACCTCAACCTGCACCTGAACTAGAGGAGGTTCCTTCATCAACCAAAGCCACAACCAACTGCAACAACTAAGACAATGGTTAGGAGGAAATTCACTAGATCATCAGCCCACAAAGAAAATGCAAAAACAAAAATCACACTTAAGTTTTTTGTCCCAAAGAAAGATCAAGGTAAAAGTGATAGAGTTGGGAAGCCTATTGAGGTCTTGACCAAAACCTCTATTCGGAATAAAGACAAAGGTAAGGGTGAAGCTACTGAGAACCCTATTGAAGTCATAAACATCAGCTCTCCCCCTGATAATCCCACTTTCAAGGGATTGATTAGACAACACAGGGATGCTATAAAGGAAGTTTCACATTTGAAGGAGAAAATATTGACTAAGAGGAGGAAGATGAAAGAGATCATGGATATGCATAATGAAACCCTTGATTTGGCTAGGTTTACAACAATAAGATTCTTTCCTCTCCATAGGAAACTTAAGACTATGTACAGGAAAAACAGAAGCATACAATCCAAAAAAAGAAAGCTCAAAGAAAAATTGTAGCCCTTCAAGGATGATCTATCCCAGAGGAACTTAAATGTTCTAGCACAAGATGGAATATAGAAAAATGCCTCTGCAGTAGAAAGGAGTGCACCTGCAAAGGAAAGAGATGTTATTGTGACAAAGGGAAGTTCTCCTACAACAAGGAGGAGTGCTAGATTGAGAAAGTAAATGGAGAGTATGATAGATCCATTTTCTATGGTGATTATTTTTTGCAGGCTTGAAATGTTCAAGGAAATATTGTATTTTCACCTATTGGAGGNCAAAATCTTTGTTTTTTTTTCTGTGTCATGCAACAAATACTAAAAAAAAAAACAAAGATTTTGTAGCACCTAGCACTACAAAATCATCCACATAGACTATTATGTAGTTGTTCTACCAAAGGTTCTACGAAATCACCTAGATAGACATAGAGTGGCATGGACGCTACGGAATCAGCAGAGCAATTTTACAAATGGGCACTACAAAATATGCAGAGTAGTTTTACAGGAGGGCACTACAGAATCGTCAACTAAATGCGCTACAGAATTATCTACAGAACAATTTTATAGACAAATTCTCTACATAATCTTCTACAAGTTGCACTACGAAAATACACTATGAATTCGCTGTTGAAATCAACAGTTTTGAGTTTGTTGATTCTTCTTGGATTCGATGAGTTGGAGGGAACCAATGATCGATAGGTGGTAGATGGATCTCAACACATAGGCTTGGAGGACACATAGCACTGTATGAGATGCGCCCAAACAACAACAAAGCATGTCATTCATATCTTGTTAGAGTTGTTGCCAGCAGGCTCCTTGATTTTAGTAGTTTGTTAGATCCACTTGTACAGATGTTAGACTAGTATCTTTTTGTGGAGAATCCTAGGATAGAATGTCCAACTTTCACCTCAAGTTGTTTTCTATTGTTTTGGTTATAAATACATCATATGAATTATATGATGGGTTCAAATGGTTGAGTAGAGCTCCCTATTTTGTAATATTTTGACTAAACAGAGTTGTTCTCTAGCTATGTATGAGACTTGCGATATTTTTGTTAATAGAAGTCAACCTATTTTCATCATCTTATTTCTTCTTACTCTGAAATTATCATTATTGGATGATCCTTATGATATTTTGTGGTTTTGTTATAATGGATGTTTGATTATAATTCTACTAGGAATGTTTTTCAATGTTTTAACTTTAGTTCAAGAAGTTCTTGTGACTAATTTTTTCTTCACCTAGCTACTAGAAGGCCTGATGCTTATAGTAGAATTATCCACCTTCCTCACTAATTCTTCTTTATATTCACCTTTATCCTTAAAACACTGATTGAATTTAATCAAAACCTTATTTTCTTATGCATACTAGCCCAGATTTCTGTGTTCAAACATTCTTATGCTGAGTTTTGTCCATTTGAACTTTACTCATTAATCTACATTTACAAACCTTTTGATGGGTACTGGGCTTATCCTCTTGCAATATGAGGGTGACTCTCTATTCTAACTACTTGTATTCTCACATAAAACTATTTTCCCATTTTTTCAAATAATACGTGAGATTTCCACTCACTCCAAGTATTCCTCCTTTTTTCAATTTGGATGACTAATACATGAGTTTATCATACTCATTCCAAGTATTAATCATTTTTACTATTTAATAAAATCATTTGTGAGCATTAATTATTTATTTTAAACTTTGTTACCTATCATCAAACTTTTTAATAATTTATCTCATCGTGTACAAAGTAGGAATTTTCCATGTGGAGATACTCTTGGATCAAACCTCCCCACAAAAATCACTTTTGGTCCTCCAAAAGTACAGAGATAAAAATTGAATGTGCGCAAACAACTCCTAGGAAGAGTCTTATAGTCTACGTTGCACTTCCCTGCTCCTTGATCTGCATAAAAAAAATTCTGAAAGGCCACGCCCTTCTTGTCTTTCACCTTTGTACTTTGGAATGAGGATGTCGATGCCAATACTTTCACCATTGAAAATATGCAATTGATTCCTTGATCTGCATAAAAAATGTCTCTGAAAGGCCGCACCCTTCTTGTCCTTCAGGAATGAGGATATTGATGCCAACACTTGCATCAATGAAAATTGGTATCTCACAATACATGATCACAACTTCAAAGAAATACCATAATTGCTAGGAGTTTATAAACACTCATGGACAAGTTTACAATGATTGCCAAAACAAGCCTAGGAAAAACAATGCCTCTCATTCAACAATGGCTACAATACCCATTACAATGTTGTAAAAACATGCCTAGGAAAAACAATTCCTCTCACTCAACAGTGGCTACAAGACCCATTATAAGGTTGCAACAATAGGCCTAGGAAAAAAAATGTCTCTCACTCAACAGTGGCTATAAGACCCATAACAATGTTTCCAACGAGGCTTACAAGGTTTAGGAATAGAAGAAAATGTCTCTCATTCTCATCATTACTTTCAAGAGTGGATAATTACAAACTTTTACATCATTAACATTAAGGTGAATACCCCCAAATGTGCACTAGTGGGAAACTCTATGGTTTTTAAACCCCCCATTACAAACATGTGCAACATAATAAATAAAGAAAATTCCACCATCATCACACTCATCTTGCAATTCTGATACGTTTTACTGTAGGCATGACTACTTTCTGTTGAAGTGTCAAAATGGCCTCTTATCGCACCATCTTGATTTACGTGCAACATTCAAACAATTAATTTCCTACAATAATTCAGATCTTACTACCCTATTGCAACACTCAAAGATCACCAGAATCTGCAACATACATTTATCCTCATGCAATTTTCAAAAAGAGGAAAAAATATGATAAATGCATAAAACTTACATTGGTTTTTGTTCCAAGGTGCTCAACCACCTGCTCAAATATCAGTATACACGACACTAGCAGGTTTGTCCCATCATTCTGTAACTTTTATTTTTTAGGTGTTTTTTAGCCCCGTGGCTCAACTACTAAAAGAAGGTCATAAAATATCACTATTTTGCATGAATAAGTTATGATACTCATCACTTTTAAAAATGTTCCCTTCTATGGGGTATTAGAAGCAACAAGCAATTTACAATAATGGCCACTATCAACTAACTTAAAATTTCTACCCATCCTTTCAGTCATCAAGACGAATAGATTCTCCTTCTCGAGATGTCTCTTTTCTTTAGTTGTCCTTCTTCCTATATATAGATTATTTTTTGATCTACTTCGTCGGCTAGTTCCCCAACTTTGTCCTACTTTGGATTCAACTATGAATGGATTGTCCAACATGTGGCTTCATGATGTTCACCCTTGTTGCAATGGGTGCAACGATTTTTCTTTATCCATGTTTTCATGCCCTTATTTTTCTTTTGATGTGGAGAAGGGTATTCATGTCTTGGATTCTTCCTGGTTTCCATGACCTTCATGTACAAATCCATTCTTTTCCAACACTTTGAAGAAACATGGTTATTCAAACTGCAAAATGTACATGGTTTTATATTCCATAAACTTGTCTTTACACTGCCAATTTGCTTGTAATAAAAAGGAACATTTGAATAATGAGACTTTTTATACCTTGCTTGGTTGTTTATGGTGTAGTCCTAGCGAGGAGAACTTGAATGAGCTCCCCTTTTGTAATTCTCATGTCCCTTTGGATATGACTCATAATCACGATCATAGGAAAGGTATGATGTGCTCTCATCATGCACTGATTTAGACTTGTCAATTGAGGAATCTATTGTTTCCAGTTTTGGATAATTCTCCAACTTCCTTTATGACATAGCCCAATCCTACATATCCAAGTATTTCCACCACTTTGATGGGATTCACAATGGCTTGGCCATTGGCTCTAAGGATTTCTCCATCATATCCCATTTTATTCATTAGCTTCAATCCAATGCCTGTATTTTTATTTTCAAAAACACCAAAATCATCATCATGAGGAGAAGAACATGAAACTGAAGAATTATTGTTTGGCTCAATTACAGTTTCTTGATTAGGTGTGGGGGTTGGATTTTATAATCCTTCATAACCTTAGAAATTTGTCAAATCCTCTTTTGTGCCTTGTAATTGAAGTAACAATATCTTATTCTCTTCTTCTTCATCTCGCAACATGTTCTTCAACTCGACATTCTCTGCTTGAATGCTCTGGTTGATTTCCTATAGCTCGTTGAGCGATGCATTCTTCAATGTGTTACACATGGTTGTATTCCACAAATTCCCTCAAATATTAACTTCTAAACTGGAAATGGAGAAAAATAGGATAATATAACATAAATATGTTAATCAACCCTTCAAATAGCCCCTCTGAATGGTTTGAATTACACGCAAAGAAATTATCATGTAGACCCCCTTATTCAATTTCAGGGTGGTCTGAGGAAACAACTTGTTACAATAACATAAAGCAATATTTTATTTAAAATAGAATAATGAATGTTAAATTATTAAATGAATACTTCCAAATTCTTTATGTATATCACTAAAATTAAATTAAGAGGCGATGTCTTCAAAACGTTGTGTAGGTTTTGTCTTTATATGCACCATAAATGCCTCTAGCTGCAATTCTTTTCATAACTTTTGTTACAAGTGAGGAAATTAAATATCGTCGAGGACCCATTTGATCTATAGAAGAGATATTTATTTTTATATAAAACACTTTCTTTCTCTTATCATGTGTAGGGATAAAATGCTTCCTGAAACACAAGGAGCATGCGAGCATATTGTCTGCAGAAGTATATGACTTCAAACAATGATATCTCATAAATTACGAAAGAAAATAGAATTCAATAAAATATCCATTTGAAATAACACAAAATCATTAGAAATGAGCCAAAATAGGCCCCACGAACTAATCTATAGTAGTCGTGGAATCTGTCTGAAGTTTTCAATGATCATTTTTCCCTTTTTGGGAGAATTGTTTCAGTGCAGTTTTCTCTTTCAATGATGATTTTTGTAGTCAACTTTTAGATCTCTTTTATCCTCCTATGAAAGAGATTTCCAACACCCTATAATTTTCTCAAATACATTGTGTATTCTTCCGACAATCTTCATTTTAGTGACTGCATATCCCGTGACTGTACAAAATCTGATTCTTACAAGATGGATATCTTCTAAATAGAGATGAATATTAGGAAAACAAAAATACTCTTTGGTGCATATTGGAGTCTAGTTTCCAACGCAACTAAAATTTATAAAAACAAATAAATACGAAGAGAGAAATATAAATTTTACCATCAGGAACTCGAAAATAAATGAATTCCCTCTTAAATGATGTCTTCAACACTTGTAACCCTTGTCAATCCTGCTCTGATAACACTTGATATGAAACAAGGGTGACACTGATACCAAACTTGATTTGGTTATAGGACATTCCATTAAGGTCATACTTACAATTTCGGATACTTGATTGCATCAAAGTTGAAAAGATGTATTCATGAAGGCTTGAATCCAAATTGAATATAACTTGGTGAATGTGTTGTTAGTCCCATGATTCATTAGTTAATGCATTTAACAATCATAATTTCAGAAATAAAAACATGTATAAGGAAACATGAGAAAAAATATCGACACATGAGGCAAGAGATCACCAAGTTGTTAACGGAGTTCACCAGGCCATCCTTGAATATGAATTTCTTGATTATCGTTCCTTTCAGAGGGCTGAAATATTCTCACAAAATGTGACACATGCTCCAAGGCTCTCACACAAGTGACATTTCTTCAGACACCAAAAGGACTACATTATCCCCAATGGAGGGAGATAAAATATCCAAATGAAGTTGCTTACAAACCACAAGCATGATTGCTTGATTCTATCCTCAAAGAGATCGCAAAAGAGTCTCCAAAAAATCCTCCCTAAATATCTCACATAAAGGAGTTTAAATAATTTCCTTAGTCTCCATAATCCAAGGAGACAAGATCCACAAGTTTAGGATCTCATAACCACTCAAGGACAAAAATGAGAAAGCATCTCAACCAACTCATGAGACCCTTCACTTCCTCCTTGAGACTAGGAAACCAATTGTAATAAAGTGAGGAAGAGTCCAAACCAACTCATGAGACCCTTAACTCCCTCCTTAAGACTAGGAAACTAATTTCCCCTTAAAATTAGGAAACTAATTTGTGACTTGGATTCTCACATAAAACTAATTTCCCATTTTTACAAATAATACGTGAGATTTCCATTCACTCAAAGTATTACTCCTTTTTCCAATTTTGATTACTGATACATGAGTTTCTCGTACACATTCCAAGTATTAGTCATTTTTTACAATTTTATTAAATCAATCATGAGCATTAATTATTTCTTTTAAACTTTGTCACCTATCATCAAACTTTTTAATGATTTATCCCATGGTTTGAAAAGTAGGAATTTTCCATGTGGATAATCTCCTGGATCACCTGTGATACCTTATTGGAAAGGTATCAGATAGAGGAACACAGTGGTATAGGTATCTAGGACAAATAATCAACAAAAAACATCACAAAATGCAAAAAAGATACAACCATGGTATGCAAGAGAAATTGGCCATACCAAATTCAAATAGTCGTATCTGGAACTAAAAGTAATGAAATAAGGCCCAAGAGGAATCTATAAAAATATGGAAAAAATGAGAATAGGATAACATAGAAAGTGTAAGAAGATTGATAACAGAAAAGGCCTAAAAATAAAAAACATGGAAGGAACCCAAATTCGGATGAAGAACCTGCTATGCAAACTTCAAACAGTTATATCTCAACCTACATGAAATGAAATGGCATTAGAAATAGATCAATAGAAAGAAGAGAAAAAGGATAAGAAGCCAAGATGATGACATTTAGTCGTACGAATCTAGAAACTCCCTGAAATATTCGAGGAACATAAGATAACGCCAATGGGAAGTGTCAATGATTGTTTTTTAATGAATATATTTTGTAAATTGCCATAGGACAAAGGTAACCACCCAAGGGTCTCTTCATATTCCATGTGTAACTCCCACATATACATATTCAAAATGTAAAAAATAAATTGGGGGAAAAATGAAACGAATAGCCATGAGAACTAGAGAGACTCTCTCTTGTCTTATAAAAGAGAACTTATATGATGTAACCTACACTTTTTCCCTTTTTAACAAAATATGGTACTATTAATTTTGAGTAATAAAGAGCAGGAGGAATTTCAAAAATTTGTGGCTTTGATGGATGTAGTAGAGACTATTCTTTATGCATTTATATTCTAGCTGAGTAGATAGGATTTTGTTGTATGAATGATTTATGCACTCTGTTATGTTTTCTTATGTTGTCACATATTTCCTCGTGCGCACATAAATGATTTTATAGATGTATTGTTCAACTATGTGTCTGTATATCTGCAACATTATTGTTTTCATATATCAATAGAATACATGAGTTATTTATGGTTCTGATGGTTTTATCTTTCTCTATACTCATTCTTTTATTTTTTCTCCCGGGGTAGACTAGAATTAGTTAGGATTAGATTAGTTTTATTTGACTTAGGATTAAATAGAACTCTTTGGGGGGAAGTCTTTTGTATTTCCCCTTTTATTTATTTTAATTATGAGTGGCAACAAGGCCCATAAACTCATAGGAAATGCTACACCAAATGAGAGAAGGTATAATTGGGACCTTCCATCAGGCGTTCTCAATCATCTGCTTGACAGGCCATTTGGACCCGTAAATGGAGAGAAAAATCATCAATTAAAGTAAAAATATGTCTTGCACCTACTAGTGAAGGTAGATTGATGCAATATACATCACTTTAAGCCAACTCTATTAGGTTTTTTTTTCGGTGCACTTTTCCAGAGTATAATGGTGGCTAATGATGCTTCCCAAGCACACAACCCTTACAGACTCCTTAGGGGTAAATAACTTTGGTAAACCAACAACCATGTTCTCAATTTCCAGTTCCTATAGACTTAGGAAATTCAAGTGTCTAAGTCCCTCATGACAAATTTGGCTTCTCTCATCATTGTGAGAAACAAGTGCAGTTAATTCAGTGTCAAGTCGAGTCATGTCAGAATTTTTACAAAATATCCATTGGGTCAAGAATCCCATTGGAGACAATCAACTTTCCTTTATTGAAGTCATGAAAATAGAACCAATCTAGCCAAAATTCCATAATATTACATGTATGTGTTAACTGAGAAATAAACAACATATTGGCACTGATATTTGACACACTATAGAAGTAAAACATCTTCCCATTTAGACATGTAACATCACCCTGACAAATAACATCAAGAGAAAAATCATCACTAACATAGATTTTCCTCTCCTTAGAATCATCCCACCATGTGAACAAGGAGGCATCCTTAACCATGTCATGAGTGCACCCAGAGTCGACTACCCATTCGTTCTACATAGAATGAGACAGCAAGGCCTAAGAAGTTTTGACTTGGAAGGTGAAATTATTAGTGGGTCAGAATAAAACAAACACATCTCCTTTAAGGAATTTAACCTTCTCCTATAAATCATATCTATTCTTATAAAAAAAAATCTCCACATGT
>JASDQU010312752.1:2908-13521 GCA_032191745.1 Picea mariana | reverse complement strand
ATTGTGCTCGTTTTACCATTGACAATACCCTTGTCACCCAACCATAGGCCGAAGCCACCCTCCGAGCACCTTGACCTTGACAGAGAAAAGAATCCTAGTAGCAATCCAATAGCCAAGAGAGGCTAATGCACCAAGCAAGAAGTAACCAAGATGATCATATAGTCCCACTCAAAAACCGACGCAACACCTTCCCCAGGACTTGCGCACAAAATTGTTGGACTGTAGTGCGCAGAAACTGCTCTTTGCAATTCTGAGAAGTGTGTCAAATGAGAGACTGGCACCCTGTATTTATAGTGATTCTAGCAGACTTATTGGGTCCAACTTCTCCTTTTGGGTACTAATTAATTCATATTAATTATCTATTGTCAGTCGACATCTTGTCTAGGGTTTCCTTCATTTCTTTTCTTTCTTCTGGAACATTCTAATCTTGTCAAGGCCACAATAGAGGTTCATACCTCCCAAAGCTACCTTAATATTAACACTCCCTCCTAGCTAGGGAGGTATGGTATTGAACACAACAGACCATTCAACTAGTAGCATCACGAGCATCGTCATTATTATCCAACTGAATAATTCTCCATGACAACTGGCACAATATCAATTGATAGAACACAACTGTGTTTATCCAAGGTAGTACATAACTACACTCCAGTGGTTTACTACCACACCAAGTAGAATACAAGTACTTGATCAGTGACGTATAGTCACAAATAGTGGAACATATCCACCACATTAGCATAATTCTACTATCTGGAGACAGGCGGTCACCATAACAATCATCTGATGTCAACCTGCATAGAAAATATTGTTAAAAATAAAATGAATCATCTGGGACAATCTTTCACTCACATCTGTGAGATATGAAAGAATATCTTCCCTCAGAGTAGAACAATGAGATATCTGGACTATTCTTCTCAAGCAAGGAAGAATAATTGTCCTGTCTTCTGAACCTGGACCATTCTTCATACACTAATCAAAGTGCACCTTGGAGAGAATGTATAAACCCTAAGGAATGTCTGTCCCTAATTGTTGAGCCTGGACCATTCCTCCTACACTAATCAAAGTGCACCCTAGAGAAAATGTATAAACCCTAAGGAATGACTGTCCAAACCATTTCTCTTGTTAACCACAAGATGAAAAGACTGTCCTGTATCAACCTCCAAAATGGACCATTCCTCATGTTAACCACAATGAGAAATTGTTGTCCGGCGAGGCGGGCCAGTATTCTTGAGTAACCCTCAAGAAGAGAGACTACCCTATACCACTCCCCATGTTAACCACAATGGGAAGTCGTTGTCTATGATACATCAACAATCTGGACCAATTTCCCATGTTAACCACAATGGGAAATCGTTGTCCGTCAACAATCTCAATCCACTTTCCGAACATGAAAGAATCTACCCGAGCTGGACTATTTTTCAATCTCAAAAATAAATGTCTTCAATAATATTTTCAGTGCTCCCTCCCAACCTGGAGAGTCATTTCTTCCCTTTCAGCTAAGGGAGTTATTTCCACAATCCCCATCTTCTCTTGGAAATATGAAAACTTTATTCTGGATAGAGGCTTTGTCAGGATGTTTGTTGTCTGCTCATCTTTGGGGATATACTCGAGCTTTACCTCTCCTTCCTGGAATTTATCTCTAATGAAATAGTATTTTATCTCAATTTGTTTCGACCTCTCATGAAACACATGATGTTTTGATAATCTTATGCAACTCTGATTATCACAATATATTATGGTCGATTCTGGAATCTGATCAAATAAATTGGAGATTAACTTCCTTATCCATATTGCTTCCGTGCATGCTTCACATGTTGCAATATACTCCGCTTCCGCTTCTGCTATGTTGAGTGCGATAAGCTTCTATTTCTTTCTGCCCCAAGATATCATAGCGGAGCCCAAGTTGAAAAACATGCCTGAAGTTCTCTTTCTGTCTTCTTCACTTCCTGCCCAATCTGAGTTTGTGAATCCATGAAGTTGTATATCGCTGGATGCAGTATATATCAAGCCATAGTTTATTGTTCCATGAATATATATTAATACATGTTTTGCATCTATCCAATGCTCATGTCTCAGTTCCACCTGGAACTAGCTTAGTGTATTCACGGCAAAACAAATGTCTGGTCGAGTATTTACCAAATACATCACTGACACAATTAGTTGTCGATATAGAGATGGATCTACTGGATCAGAATCTGGATCCTTTACTTTTCTTATATCCGTATTCATCAGAGTGTCCATGGACTTACAATCCATCATTCCAAACTTCTGAAAGATCTTTATTGTGTACTTTCCTTGTCCAAGGAATACTTCACCACGCTTCTGCCATACTTCTAGTCCCAAGTAATAATGCATGAGACCTAGATATTTCATATCAAATTCAGAAGTTAGTTCCTTCTTGCACTGAATGATGAGAGACTCTTCACCTGTTATGAATAGATCTTCAACATATAGTAGTAGAAATACAGGTGCATTCTCCACAAATTTATAATAAAGGTTTGTATCTGCATGACTCTTGGAGAAACCAAGTCTCGTTAGATAGCTATCCATTATGGCATACCAAGCCCTTGGAGCTTGCTTGAGTCCATATAGGGATTTCTTTAATATACAAATGTGAGTGTCTCTGGAATCTTTCTCAAACCCTTGAGGTTGTTCAATATATACTTCTTCTTCAATTGCTCCATTGAGGAAAGTTGTCTTTACATCCATCTGATGTAAGTTCCATCCCATGGAAGTGGCAAGAGATATGATAGCTCTGATGGAAGTATATCTAGCCACCGAAGAAAACGTTTCGTCATAATCTTCTCCCTCCTTTTGGGAGAACCCTCTGGCTACAAATCTTTCCTTGTATTTATCCACGCTTCCATTTGCTGCATGTTTGATCTTGTATACCCATTTTGAAGTTACTACCGATTTTTCTTTAGGTCTAGGTACAATTTCCCATACCTCATTTTTCATAATGGATTGATGTTCTTCCTCCATAGCTTCTTTCCATTGTCCCTTTTGCATGAATTCTTCAAATGTGGTAGGTTCTTCATCTAGAAGATTCGTCATGTATGAGGCATAGCTTGAGAATCTTTTAGGTCTTTTACTCTTTCTGAATGTTCCTTCTGGAACCTTGAGTATTTCTGCATCTTGTAATGTGGCTTCAAGCCAAGCTGGTCATTTCTTGGTTTTAGGTACGATATCTGAATCAATGTTTTCACATGGTTCCATAGGATGATTAGGTTGTTCCTTTTCGTCATTTTCATTTTATGTGCTTTCTTCATTAGGTTCTTCAATCTCTTCTTATTCAATAGTTTCTTCTATGGATTTCTTGAAGGCCATCCTTTCATTGAATGTTACGTCTCTCCTAACTTCGATCTTGTGTTGTTCTGGAATATATATTCTATAAGCTTTGGATGAATCAATGTATCCCACGAATATCCCCTTCTTTCTTGAGGGTTATAGTTTATTCCTTTTATCCTTGGGAATGTGAGAGTAAACAGGACATCCAAATATTCTTAGGTTTTCCATGTTATGTTTCTTACCTGAGAAGGCTTCTTCTGGTGTCATGTCCTTCAATATACGATGAGGGCTTCTGTTCTGCACATATATTTTTGTCATTGCTGCTTCTCCCCATAAGAACATGGATAGACCTTGATCATTTAGTAAGGCTTTTACGGTCTCTTCCATAGATTTGTTCTTTATTTCTGCTACATCATTTTGTTTAGGATTATGAGGAACAATCAGCTTTCTCTTAATCCATGCCGATTTGCAGAATGCAACGAATTCCTTTGATGTGTATTCTCCTCCATTATCTGTTCTTAGCATCTTGATCTTCTTATTCGTGAGGTTTTCTATCTCTACTTTGAACTCTTGAAACTTGTTGAATACTTCGTCTTTTGTATTTAGTAGATATAGCCAAGTCTTTCTTGAATAGTCATCTATGAAGATTACGTAGTAAGAAGATCCTCCTAGAGATTTTACTGGCACCAAAACACAAGCATCTGAGTGTATCAGATCTAGCATCTCCTTAGATTTGTTGTTGCTGCTTGGGAATGGTTTCTTGATATTCTTCCCAAGAGCACGTCCTTTGCAGATTCCTTCATGTGTAGACTGCAACTCTGGTATTCCTTCAACCATCCTTTTGAGAAAGGGTAATGCTTGATAGTTAATGTGAGCGTACATTCTGTGCCAAAGCTCATTGGGGTTGACTTCGTTGTGTACAAGAGCTTCTTCATTTTTTTCTAGTAGTCTATACATATTTCCTTCACGACTTCTAATAACCCTAGCATTATCTATGATGGAGTCTTTATGCCATGATAACACCTTTCCATCCACGAAAACTATTCTGTTTCCCTTGTATTCTAGGCAAGATATCGATACAAGATTCTTTTCTAAACCAGGTACATATAAAACATTGCTTAAGTGAACATAGTTACCTGTTTTCATTTTGATGGAGGCTTGTCCAAATCCTTCCACGGGGTAAGTGGTTTTGTCTCCAAGCTCTACCTTGTACGAGTTCTTCTTCTCATTTAGATTTGAGAGTCTGGCTTGATCTCCCATCATGTGCCTAGAAGCTCCGTTATCAATTATCCACATGTCATATTCAATCATTCCAGTGAGTGCTGAGTAGTGTAAAAGACTGATTGTTTCACTCATGTCTTATGTTGACTGGTAACTGGTCATGCCTTGATCCAAAACTTCAACTTCATCATTTCTGTCTTCTGAGAGAGCCAAAAGGTGCACTAAGTTAGGGCGCATATGAATAACTTCTCTTTGAGAGAGATGCTCCATCACAAGGTGTTGGATCTAAGATTAGGGTTTCTGCAACTGCTTTTGCTAGTAACCCTAACGACAGTGTCTTGGAAGCTACTCCTTCTAGTAACCCTAGCGACAGTTCCTCAACGAGCTTAATATCCTAATGGCTATGCTTCCTTCCAGCGTTTAGACTGGATGAAGGAGGTGTGGGCCCATAACCTGTTAAAATATGAAATATTGTGCTCATTTTACCACTAACAATACCCTTGTCACCCAACCATAGGCCGAAGCCACCCTCCAAGCACCTTGACCTTGACAGAGAAAAGAATCCTGGTAGAAATCCAATATCCAAGAGAGGCTAATGCACCAAGAAAGAAGTAACCAAGCTGATCAGATAGTCCCACCCAAAAAATGGAGCAGCACCTTCCCTAGGACTTGCGCACAAAACTGCTAGACTGCAGTGCGCATAAACTGCTCTCTGCAATTCTGAGAAGTGCGTCAAATGAGAGACTAGCGCCCTGTATTTATAGTGATTCTGACAGACTTACTGGGGCCAACTTCTCCTTCTGGGTACTAATTAATTCATATTAATTATCTATTGTCATCCGACATCTTGTCTAGGGTTTCCTTCATTTATTTTCTTTCTTCCAGAACATTCTAATCTTGTCAAGGTCACAATAGAGGTTCATACCTCCCGAAGCTACCTTAATATTAACACCTTTTTCATGTTGGATGAGAACACTCAGTGCAAACCCTTTTTCATGCTGAATGAGTTCCACTTGTCTCAGTTCTAGCCCTTTTTCATGCTGGATGAGAACACTCATATTGTCCCTGAAGTACTCAAACTTCATCCTCAATAGGGGCTTGGTAAACACATCTGCAACTTGATTCTCTTTAGTCATGAAACTTGAGTCTCACTGCTCCCTTCTGCACCAAATCCATGATATAGTAATATATGATCTCGATATGCTTCGACCTGTCATAGACCACAGGGTTCTCTAATGACTTCATGAAACTCNATGAAAACTATTTTGTTTCCCTTGTATTCTAGGAAATATATCGATACAAGATTATTTTCTAAACCAGGTACATATAAAACATTGCTTAAGTGAACATAGTTACCTGTTTTCATTTTGATGGAGGCTTGTCCAAATCCTTCCACGGGGTAAGTGGTTTTGTCTCCAAGCTCTACCTTGTACGAGTTCTTCTTCTCATGTAGATTTGAGAGTCTGTCTTGATCTCCCATCATGTGCCTAGAAGCTCCATTATCAATTATCCACATGTCATATTCAATCATTCCAGTGAGTGCTGAGTAGTGTAAAAGACTGATTGTTTCACTCATGTCTTCTGTTGACTGGTAACTGGTCATGCCTTGATCCAAAAATTCAACTTCGTCATTTCTGTCTTCTGAGAGAGCCAAAAGGTGCACTAAGTTAGGGCGCATCTGAATATCTTCTCTTTGAGAGAGATGCTCCATCACAAGGTGTCGGATCTGAGATTAGGGTTTCTGCAACTACTTCTGCTAGTAACCCTAACGACAGTGTCTTGGAAGCTACTCCTTCTAGTAACCCTAGCGACAGTTCCTCAGCGAGCTCAATATCCTAATGGTTATGCTTCCTTCCAGCGTTTAGACTGGATGAAGGAGGTGTGGGCCCATAACCTGTTAAAATATGAAATATTGTGCTCATTTTACCACTGACAATATGCTTGTCACCCAACCATAGGCCGAAGCCACCCTCCGAGCACCTTGACCTTGACAGAGAAAAGAATCCTGGTAGAAATCCAATATCCAAGAGAGGCTAATGCACCAAGAAAGAAGTAACCAAGTTGATCAGATAGTCCCACCCAAAAAATGGAGCAGCACCTTCCCCAGGACTTGCGCACAAAACTGCTAGACTGCAGTGCGCATAAACTGCTCTCTGCAATTCTGAGAAGTGCGTCAAATGAGAGACTGGCGCCATGTATTTATAGTGATTCTGACAGACTTACTGGGGCCAACTTCTCCTTCTGGGTACTAATTAATTCATATTAATTATCTATTGTCATCCAACATCTTGTCTAGGGTTTCCTTCATTTATTTTCTTTCTTTCGAAACATTCTAATCTTGTCAAGGTCACAATAGAGGTTCATACCTCCCGAAGCTACCTTAATATTAACACCTTTTTCATGTTGTATGAGAACACTCAGTGCAAACCCTTTTTCATGCTGAATGAGTTCCACTTGTCTCAGTTCTAGCCCTTTTTCATGCTGGATGAGAACACTCAGATTGTCCCTGAAGTACTCAAACTTCATCCTCGATAGGGGCTTGGTAAACACATCCGCAACTTGATCCTCTTTAGTCATGAAACTTGAGTCTCACTGCTCCCTTCTGCACCAAATCCATGATATAGTAATATATGATCTCGATATGCTTCGACCTGTCATAGACCACAGGGTTCTCTAATGACTTCATGAAACTCTAGTTATCACAACAAATGTAGGTTGCCTCTAGTCCGAGACCAAATAACCCAGACAACAGTTCTTGAAGCCACACTGCTATTGCACATGATGCCAAATACTCAGCTTCATCCGTACTGAGTTCCACACATGACTGATTCCTGAATCTAGTGGTGCCTATTACTCCTTATTGTAGTACCCAACTACCTCTGGAACTGACTATCCAACTCCCTCTTGAGCATTGAATATCAACTGAATCTTCAACCTGCTGACTTCATCACTTGTCCTCCAAAAAAAGTCTTGTCATCCTTTTCTCGTAGGTCTTACCTACAAGTCAAATTCAGTCCAATAGTATGCAATTTCCGAAGCCACACTGCTTCATGACTTGTTGCACATGTTGCCACATACTCAACTTCAGCCGTACTGAGCACCACACTTGACTGCTTCATGCATTCGACGGATCCTCCTGCTCCTTACTGTAGTACCCAACTCCCTTTGGAATTGATTGTCTGAATCCCTCTCGAGCACTGAATATCAACTGGATCTTCAACCTACTGACTTCATCACTTGTCCTCCAGAACAAGTATTGTCATCCTCTTCTTATATCTCTTACCTACAAGTCAATAGTTGGAAATTTACGAAGCCACACAGCTTCACGACTTGCTACACATTCTGCCACATACTTTGCCTCAATGATACTGAGTGATACATACAACTGCTTCCTGTTGCTCCATGAAATCATACTGGAGAGTATAATGAAGCAATATGTTGAAGTACTCTTCCGATCAGGAATACTACTGGCCCAATCAGAATCTGAATATCCATATAACCCGAACTCATGGTCTGTCACATACCTGAGACCATAATCCAATGTACCCTTAAGGTACCTCATCACATGTTTTTCTATGACCAAATGAACCTACTTAGGATGCTCCATATATTGACTCAGGGTTTTCACAACAAAACATCTATTCGGTCTTTTTTTCGTCAAGTTCATCAATGAACCCACCATCTCCTTGTATAAAGTAACATCCACAGTCTCTGAAGTCATATCCTGCAACAAATTCAGATTTGATACCATAGGTGTATCCATTTCCTTGCAATCCAACATCCTTAACCTCTTCAAGATTTATACTGTATACTAATCCCTTGATTCAGAAATATCTCATCCTATCTTTTCCATATCTCATGACCCAAAAAGTAATGCATCATCCTGAGATCTTTCATCTCAAACTCAGCAGCTAGTTTTTCTCTTACACTCTGAGATGAGCTTTTCCACACCCGTTTAGAAACAGGTCATCCACATACAACAATAGTATTACTGGACCATCATCCACAACCTTAAAGTGAAGGTTAGGATCTTCACTGTTGTTTGTAAACCTTAAGCTCATCAAAAAATTATCTATCCTGCCATACCATGCTCTGGGTGTCTTCTTTAATCCATATAAAGCCTTCTTTGATATGCACACTAAGTGTCTCGTAGTTGTCACATACTCAATGGAGTGTTCTGTGACTACAAGTACCATTCTTCCTGATTAGGTTTCCATCTGTGCCACGAGAAGAATTTTAGTCCCTCTCGGATGTTGAAAGCCATATATTTTGAGTCTTATGTCCTTAGAAGACTATGACAGGTCCATTCTCCATTGGTCAAATTACCATGACCAATCCTGGGAGAATGTCAACCCAATGATGAAACATTAACACTTAAGAATAACTTCTAAAATTACATAAAATCTTAACACTCCCTCTTAATGAGGAAGGTAGAGAAAATTATTGCAGCAATTGATGCAAGTTGGGATTCTTCTGAGCCGTGAACCATTTATTTGTTGCAGCGGGAAATTCCTTATGGATGTTGTCTCCATCTACTATACGATTATTTTCATTTGTTAATATGAGATGGGGTTGAAGGATATTATATTCTTGTTTGACGAGCAAATTATATTTGCAAAAGTAGTGAAAGGACAATTTTGAATCCCGTAAAATATTTATCAATATTTAGACATATGCTTCCAAGACCATAAATGTCTGTCAACTTTCTATTGGAATGAAAACTTCACTAATCTAGATGAATGTAAAGTGCTAGTATGCCTTACTGAGGATTGACAATTTTTACATGGAAATGGCGTAAATATTTCTAGAGATTCTTGAAATTATGCTATCAAAGGTATTATGTATGCTTTTAAGAGAAATGTTACAACATCTATGTTCATCTCTTTTAATACTAAAAGATATTGTTCATCGTTATCTTGGTCATGCTTCTTTCTTGATGTTTCGTAATATCAAGTAAATGCTAAAAGTAAATAATTCATTCTCACCAATGATAGTTTTTAGAAGGAACTCAGAGCTATAGGAAGAATTCATTAAGAATAAATTAACAACTCAACATTCTCAATTCATTGTCATCAACGATAGTTTGTCTTAGAAGGAACTCAAAATTATAGGAAGAATTACTCCAGGCAGAAATAACCAATTAAACATCTTCAGTCCCTCTAGTCTGTCAGCAATTCCTTGCCTGGAGTTGTTTGTTTGCTTCATAGGTGTTGATATTGATATTGTATTTTTTTTTAAATACCTACAACACAGTCGCTATTGCAACATCTTGGAGTGTCTCTCCCATAGCAATCACGTCGGATTTGATACCTCTTAACATTGCTCTTGCCACGTCCCAGATGTCTCTCTTTCCACCTACAAGACGTCTCTCTTGCCACCTCCAAGACGTCGCTCTTGCCACCTCCAAGAGTGTCGCTCCCATAGCAACCACATTGGAGATGATACCTCTTAACGTCGCTCTTTCCACCTCCAAGACATCGCTCTTTCCACCTCCAAGACGTCGCTCTTGCCACCTCCAAAACGTCTCTCTTGCCACCTCTAAGTCGTCTCTCTTGCCACCTCCAATCCATCGCTCTTGCCACCTTCAAGACATCTCTCTTGCCACCTTCAAGACGTCGATCTTGCCACCTCCAACATGTCTCTCTTGCCACCTTCAAGACGTTGCTCTTGCCACCTCCAAGCCGTCTCTCTTGCCACCTCCAAGCCGTCTCTCTTGCCACGTCCAAGACGTCTCTCTTACCACCTACAAGACGTCGGTCTTATGACGTCTATATGGGGGTTGAACAGTCAAATCCGGGATGACACATGTCCGCATGAAACGTTGCAATAAAGACGAATTCTATGTCATCGGGAAATCAAAGTCCTGTGAAACGACGTTTGAGGGGGTTTGTTGTTTGTCATTCTCCCGACAATATAAAGTGGCAATTGAATCGAACGCGTCATCGGAATTTGAACCAAATGCACTAGTGATAAGATCCCTTGATATATTGTTCAAGAGTCAGACTTACCTGTAACCCTAATTGTTATGTAAAGGGTGCAGGTCGCCCCCACCTTAATGTAAAAGATAATTAATATGGTAATTATTAATTATATTATAATTTATT
>JASDQU010312748.1:0-13558 GCA_032191745.1 Picea mariana | reverse complement strand
TGTTAGTAGAATATTGTTTCCTCTTGTCATCAACCTTGAACTTGCTTTGGAAATATTGATCTAGAGGTTCCTCATTCTTTTTCAACATGTCTTCATGTACTTGAAGTCTTCAAAACAAATCAACAAGAGTTAGTTGTGATAAATCTCTTGAGTCCTCTATAGCAATAGTGACTGGATCAAACTGGATCAAATTTTTTAGGAAGATTTCTCAAAACTTTTTCAACAATCCTCCTATCTTCAAGAGATTCACCATGAGCATGAATAACATTCACAATATTTTGAACTCTAGTAATAAAAGATTCAACTCTTTCGTTTTCTTTCATAGAAAGAGATTCAAAATCTCTTCTCAACATTTGGAGCTTGAAAATTTTTACCTTTACAGATCTCTTATATTCCTTCTCCAAGGTTTCCCAAGCATCATGGGACTTACTACATTATGGAATCTTAGAAAAAACTGTGATGTCAACTCCAATTTGAAGGATGAACAAAGCTTTGGCATCCTTTTTTATGTTCTCCTTCAACTCTGCCTTTTGATCAACAAAGAGAGCATTGTAGGCAGCCTGATCAACTGGCTTTGGGTATCCTATAGAAACAAGAACCCATAAATCTTGTGAGATGAGAAAAGTTCTTATCTTCACACACCAGTACTCATAGTTTTCCCCACCAAAAAGAGTAAGTTGGTACTGTACAACATTAGAATTCTAGGCCATCTCTACTTAAAAAAAAAAACATTGTAATCAACCAATGCTCTGATACCAAATGAAATATTTGAGCTTAGAAGGAGTTATATGACTATAATAATCAAACCCAAACAAACTCAGATCAGATCTTATCTAGAAGAAATTCCCCAAAGAAGCTTTACTCTGGAAAAAAAAACCTCTGTTTTTAAATGCTCTATTTTCAAATAAAATGCTACAGCAAGTTACATAGACAACTCTATCTTTACATCAGAAAAAAAATCATAAAATCACAACAGAGTGCCTCTATTACATAAAAGCTACAACAAATCAAATGAGCAAGTCTTTGTCACATAAAAGCTATAGCAAATCAAATGAGCAAATCTCGTTCACATAAAAGCTACAACAAATAAAGTGAGCTAATCTCTGTCACATAAAAAACTGCAGAAAATAAAAGAGCACCTCTCTCTTTAAAAAAATGCTACACCAAAATGATCACCGCATTCTTTTTTACAAAAAACTAAGTCTTTAAATAATGCCCAACAACTCTGTTGAGGAGTTACTCAACAAAAAATTTGGCTGATTTGTTTTTACATCTGGAACGCAACAACCTAGCCAGATGTCCTCGTAATGCCTAAAAACTAGGCATCAACATTTATTTCAAGTTGGAGATACATAATTTGATTTTGACATAAATAAGAAACCAACAACAACAATAATCATAATCATGTTGAGGATAAATAACTTGATTTTTACATAAACAATAAACCAATCATCTTCTATACAATGATTAAAATCTTCCAGAAATTTCTACAATGACACCTCAAAAAAATATTCAATACTATCACAATATTTAAATATTTAAAAAAATAATAAAATTTAATTTGTAAAATTTAACTATAAAAAATGTGTAAATTTTTTTTGATCAACTAAAAAATGCACATACTCATTTCACATACTTAAGTCGAGACTAATAATGACAAATAAGTCATTTATTCTATAGAAATTTTATGAATTTAAGATATTGACTTGACTCATTTGACAAATCCATCGAAGAAAAAAATATTGGGTTAACATGATTGTCCCACATTATTGGACGTTTCAAACTTTTATCCTAAAATTATTCATCCTCCGTAGCTTAGGAATCAGAAAAACATTAGAGCAGTGTATCCAAAATTTTATAATATTTGGTAAGCGTTTTTCCATGTCAAATTCCAAGATTTTTTTTTCTTATTCTTTTTATGCTTTAAAATAAATAAGTTCGGGAAAAAAAGTTTACAAGATTTCGGCGCTTAAAACCAGACTTATTATTCTCTCCCAATAGAAAAGCTCTATGAATTCACTCGTGAGTGTTTATTTTTTAAAAATGTTTGAACGCACATATATTATATGTGAGCGTTCACATATATTATATTATATGTTTACATATAATATATGTAAGACTGACTCACATACATATAATATAATATATGTGAGCCATTGTTCCGAGTTTCATTAAATTTATTTAAATTTAATCTAATAATATCCATTAAAATTAGTTAAAAATATTTAAGATTCATTAAAATTTATTATTTTGTAAAATAGTATAAATTTAATTTAATAATATCCATTAAAATTAATTAAAAATATTTAAAATTTATTAACATTTATTATTTTATAAAATAGTTAAGTTGTACAATAACTTGAACATCCAACATGATTTAGCAATTAGAAGAATTAATAGATGTTAAAGTTAAATATAGTTATATATTTCGAAAATTTTAACCATGAAATAAATAAAATTTGTGAAAAGCTAAACTATAATAGTATATTGCTAAAAGTATACAGTCACATTTCATTGGAAGCTATTTACAATATATGTTCGTTAGATTTCACTATTTATAATATATCTCACAATCCTTCCAATGTTTAAATTTGTCATATGAAGATTTTAATTTATATTTGTAATATTGTCAATAGTTATTAATATCTAGAAAACTCGAACATCTTATATAATTTATCAATTACAAATATCAATAGATCTTTGCTAAATATAATTATGTATATACAATAATTAGATTGTTTAAATTTTCATATGAAAATTTCAATTTACACTTGTAATTTGTCATATACACTAGCAGTACATTATTACAAAATTCAAATATTTTATTTTCACTTTAAACTACATATAACTATTACAAAATGTTTTTTTAAAGACGAGTATAAAAGACTTTGCTCTTAATTTCACTTGTTTAAATATATATATATATATAATGAATTGGATTTGAAAACAAATATATATGGGCGGGCATGACTTGCTTGACCTGTCTACATTATTAAACAGATTTCGTTTAACATGCCAACTCATCTTCCTACTTGAGGGAGGTTGGAATTGTCATCACTCCACTCCATATTTTTGGGTCCACTGGATTCCACCCGTGAACAAAGGCGGGCGAATTGGAAATCTCCATGTTCAATACCGACCATCTCTGAAATTGGAAGAGTATCCCTCTAACTTATTCCTTTCATAGTTTGTATCCCTTTCTTAGCATTACAAGGCTCTATTATCACATGAAATTGTCCATAGTCATGAGTATCAGCCATGAACGCAGGCGAGTGGGTAGGTGTAGTCTGCAGCGGTAGAGATCCCCTGTGCAGATTTGATGTAGCGTTATCTGCAAGTGCAGTTGGAAGGAGTCCAAGGTTGGCAGGCGGATAAAATTTTTGGCAGGGGCGCTAAATTAACCAGTGCACCCAGAACTTAGGCCTCATTCAGATCAATGGCCTCAAACCATTTCAGGGCCGCAACTTGCTTGGGCACTAAAATACCTTAAGCAAGCCGAAATCCTAACCACGGTTTTGCGGGGATGCTACGTGGCGAAGGAGGGTGCTTTTCGGGCCCGAAAGCGGTGTGGGCCTAAACCACTTTCGACAGCCCCAAAATCAAGTGCGCATATGATTCCTTATACAACAGCAACAGGTGGTCACCCGATAGTTATCCAGCCACACTCCAATCCCGAGAGGAGTTCAACTAATAAGAAAAGTCTCACTTTTGCAGCTCGAGTCCATCTACTTATTCAGTTCCCAATCCATGAGTAGCACATGGTCACCCACTAATCGTCCAACCATGCTCTGATCCCGAGAAGATTTCAGTTAATGAGCAAGGAATGGTAGCTAAAACCTCAGCTCGGTCCATAAATGGAAAGCTTGGAAGCTATGGCCGAGGAGATAAGACTGTTAGCCTGAGGTACAACGATGGACGGTTTTTCCTGCAGGCCCATACTGAACCAGGTTTGCATCTGACAGGAGGAAACACACACAGTCTGATAGAAGGTTGCACAGGCGTAAATCTTTGAATGGGATTGCCTGATCACACTACTGGAAGTTGTGGACTGATCTGAGTATAAGTAGATCAATTCAATGTTTTGTTAAGGTCGTCAATTGGTTGAACATAGCTCCCTATTTTGTAATATTTTGATAAAAAAGCTTTTTTTCTGGTTTTGTATGAGATCTGAGACTTTCGCCTTGATAGAAGTCAGTTTCTTTCACCATCTTGTTTAATCTATGTTGAAACACTTGTGTACGGAGGATCCAGATGAGGGTTGTAGTCATATTGTGATGTAGGTTTGATTACAGTATTGTTGTGACCAGTTTTAGTCAGTTTCTTTGTTATCTTGTTTCTTCTTATGATGAAATGCTCATGCATGGAGGATCCATACAAGTTGTTGTAGTTGCATGGTAATGGAGGTTTGATTATTGTGTAGCTGTGATATATTTCAGTGTCTAAAACTTAAGTTCAAGAGCTCTCTCACACGTGAGTTTTTCTTCACCAAGCTTCTTGAAAGCCAGATGCCCATGGCATACTTGTCCATCTTTCTCACTAAGTCTTCCCTCTACTCACCTTTAAGTCTAAACTACTGACTGAAGTTAATGAGGACCTCATTTCCTTATACAATTGCTTGTCCAGTTTATGTGTTAAAACATTCTGGTTCTGAGATTTGTTCATTTGACCTCCACTAATAAACCTACCTCCACAAACATTTTGATGGGTACTAGGCTTATCCTCTTGCAGTCTGAGGGTGACTTTCAGTGATAACATTCTTGGCGCCGCTACCGAGGATTGAATTGAAGACATTTCCATAGGATTGAACAACAAAGAAATTATGATTCTGAAAGTGCATTAGAAATCAGTACCTTGAAGATTGCAACTTGCACTTGGCGACTCCACTATTTCAGTTGTGGCTCCCAAAGGAAAACACACAAGGTCTACTCCATAGTTTCCTCTGGCAACACTTGAAGCTGACCCAGAAAATATTATCAATAAAGGAAAGACCTCTCAAAAAGGGATTTCAAATGATGTACCAGGTGATTCTGGTAATTTACATGATTCTTCTTTTCAAACTCCAGTAGCTGCGTCTAATTCTTCTTTTATACCATCTATTGGAGTTTCTAGAAGTTCAGATTTTGAAAGTTTTCCTGTTGGACTCCCTCTTCTAGTCTTCATTTGGAAGGAGAAAGTTTTGACCCCCCTGTTTCCCATGACATTGTAAAATGGCTTAGACCCAGAAACTTAGGATATTTTCCCACTTTGGGTTTTCCTACTCCTCCTCCTGGAAAAGTTGTTGTATCTAAAGAAGGGGAAACTTATTTTCCTTTGAACCCCATATTATTCTCCTCCAACACTCAACCATTTCCCTTCTCACCTAGAAGCACAACTCCAATCCTACCTATCCAAACTCCATCTCCCCCTGGTTCTCGTACAATTCACATCCTAATGGCAGGTGCTAATCCTCCTTGAAACAAAATGGATGCCATAGTGGCTGTTAGATATGCCTTTCCCTCTTGTTTTACCTCAACCTATGAATGCTCTCCCAACTGGAGACTACCTTAAGTACATGCCCAAGTTCATAGGTGAGGAAGACATAACTGCAGAAGAACATCTTTCAGCCTTTTACAATTATGCAGATAATCTTAATATTGAATATGAAGATGTGTGGATGAGAGTTTTTGTACAGAGCCTTGATGGTGAGGCTAGGAAATGGTTTAGGGGTTTGACTCTTGGATCTATTGCTGGGATTGAGGCTTTGGATGATTCATTCTTGAGGCATTGGGGAGAGACAACATATTTTCTTTATTATATTATACACTTTGGGTCTCTTAATAGAGAAGAGGGGGAACCTGTTTCAAACTTGTCAAAGAGGTTTAACAAGATGTACAATAATATTCCCACAGAAGTAAAGCCTACAAAAACCTCTGCCAAGATTACGTAGGCCAACGCTTTTGACCCTGATTTTTTCCTCTTGTTGAGAGAAAGGAGAGCTACCTATTTAGCTCATATGAAATATGAAACCCTTGAAGTAGAGTCTAATACATTAGCATTTGACAAGCTTAGCAGTAAATCTGATAGAGACAGAAGAAGATGTAGGTCTGAAGCTTCAACCCCTAATTCCTCTGCTGCCCACCCTCAAGTGGATGAGTTGACAAAACTGGTAAAATCACTTTCTGCAGAAATGGAGAAAATGAAATTTGAAGGAAGGCAGAGCTATAGGAACCCCCAGAATGTTGATAGCATGGGTAACTTCAGAAGACCAAATAATGTCCCTCGGATCATCCAAAGAGATCAAAGAAATAGGGATAGGGATGATCAAAAAATTAAAGCCCCTCTCCAAAATAGCCTTGTTACTAATGGAAAAGGAGAGGAAGATGATGCACATCCCGAAATCCACTTTCTTGGTGACATCTCTTCATCTCCTCATTTAACTCAATCTGCATATGAAGAGGCTCTCATGGGCAGCCAACTAAATGAGTTGAGAAAAGGGGAAAGGACTAGTGGAAATTCAAATTGATACAACCTAAGGTCAAAGAAGAAATAGGGAGAGCCTGACATTCCTGATCATCCTACTATAAAAGTGAATCATGCTAAGTATGTGGCAGCTTACAACAAAGAAAAAAAGGCGCAAAACCCCCAGGAAGTGGTTAAAATCCCTATCCCAGAAGTGAAGGATATTTTGAAGCCTTCCTCCTATTTTAGCTTTGAGAGCGAGATTCAAAATATTAAAATCCCTATAACTTTTTTAGAGCTAGTTAAGAATGAGGATTTCAAAAGGTACCTTTCCAAAACATTGCAGCCTGAACCTTCATCTCATCCCACAGACTCAGTCAATCTCCAAGATGAAAAACCAGCTGTCCTACTATGGCCTTTGGTAGAGGATATGGATGACTCCTCCCCTCCTTTCTATACCGCATTAAACATTCATGATAAGGTGTTGCACAATTGCTTGATGGATTCAGGGGAATCTCACAATCTCATGCCTAAGACTGTCATGGATGACCTTGGGTTGGAGGTTACAAAAAGCTACCATGACTTGTACTCATTTGATTCCAGGAAGGTGAAGTGCCTCGAGTTTATTAAAGACTTGGTTGTTTCCTTGTTCCAATTGTCAATGAAAAGTGTGGTCATGGATATTGTGGTGGCTGATGTTCCCCCTAAATTTGGAATGTTCATGTCTAGATCTTGGATCAAAAGATTGGGGGGAACTTTGCAGATAGATCTTTCATATTCCACCATTCTTGTGTTTGGGGGAGAACATAGAAGGCTTTATAGGGAAGCACAACTCGCTTACATTATTAATGATGAAGCAAACCCTACCAACCACCCCATTTTTGTAGTTGATACTGATTTAGGAACTAGTATGCTATAAATCACTGATGCTCCTCAAACACCTATTGAAATCAGAAAGAAGCCTATTGCCTCCTATGAAAATCCTCCTCCCAATAGCTTTGTGTTGGTGCAATTATATGCATAATATATTACCAAACATAAATTATCGACCAAGATTTGTAATCAATAGATTTGTTACACTATATGTCGGAAACAGGTGGTTTATCTATGTCTGATGAGTATAGCCTAAATAAGAAAACAATCTAAAAACCAACACTCTGTTTTCACACTTCAAGGATAACACTCTCCACACATTTCAAAATTCAGAAAGCAAAACTCATAAACAAGCATATAATCTAAAGTTCTTGCTTAGGTGATGGACATATTCATTGTTGGCTCATGAAAGGAAAAGATGAACTTTGATTCTATATCCTAGAGAAACTAAACTAACAACAGTTAACACTTCGCATATTCGTAAAAGGGAAACCCAATCAAGCTTAAAATAAATACCGGTCAAAGTAAAACACTCCATTATAGGTGCATGTAGGGTGAGATGGAGGTCTTGATTGTGCATGTGTTAGCAAGGTGTAACCTAATCAATTATGGAAAAGAAAGCTAAGTGTAGTGGGATGCTCCATTATAGGCTCATGTATGGTGAAATATGGAGATCCAATTGTTCCTCCACTGCCACACTTTGCAATAAATTCAAATAGTGAAATCAAAATAAAATAACATGAAATCAAAACAACAAGTACATGAAATAAAAATCTATACTAATAATTTACAATGAGCTTACCAAGCTAGATCGATGGCCCTTGCCGATGCTAACATGGATGGTTTTGGATCAACAAATGCTAAATTCTAAAAGACACACAAGATCATTGAATTCAAACTTGCATTAATCTTCAACAAGTTTGCTTACAAAAAGAGACTTTTCGTGAATCCCATTTTGCAACATAACAACCATACCTCATGAAGAGAGAGCACTCTTTTTTATACATGAGAGCTTTGAAAAAAAGATAAACATTGCATAATTACAGATCCACTATTCTCTCAACCAATTTCCCATTATTACAAAATATGATCCCTTTAAATACTCACACATATCTTTCATAAATCTTGGATAAGATGTTATCCAAATCTCCATGATCTTCTCCTTGGAATAGGCTTGAAGAATTATCTCCTTGAAATGGTGGAGGAGATATTCGAGAAGTCTTTTGAACTATTCCTTCAAATATTCCTACACATTGCAAAGCTCACACATTTTTGAGATATATATGAAAACATGTTGATTTTCTAATATTTAATCATAAATTCTCTTTTAATACTAAAATGAATAAAGTGGAAAATAATAAGGTGAAACCCAAATGTATTTATGAAAATGGTATAGTTGAATAATGGAATATGGATAAATGAGAGGAATATTGAAAGGAAAATAAGATGAAAATGCGACAGAGTCATAGAGAATATGTCTCAAAAGTTTTCATGGAAAATCTTTAAACAATCATCGACCTTCCGAATAACAAATCCATATTGATCCCACTCCATTAGACTCACCCTTTAAAGTTTTATCCAAGAATGCCACTTTTATCAACTTGCGACCTGTACGGAAGGGCTATTATAGATAAATGTCTTAGGAATTCCCTTCAACGGATAAGGGCCTCTCCTTACGAACCCCAGGTTCTGTTTGTATGCATAAAGGGTTGTTGATATTCTCTAATTAGTCAAGAGCAGGAGAAAATGTTGGTTATAAACCACTAGATATCTTAAAATGTTCTGTTGAATAGAAAAATCTATAATGTTGTATAAAGAAGGCATTGGTTGGAGAAATCAGAAAGATTAAATTACCTCTTTATGGCCCTAGAGAGCCATGTGAAATTTCAAACTTATTTCCTTACTATCTAGGTGTGTGCCCATAATTATTTAGATGGTAGATATCATTACACACAAGATTCATTCGATCAAATGTTAGGAGAGAATATTCATTTACTCCACCTATATGCTACTCTATGGTCTCAAATTTCCTCGACGCTCAGTGGTATGGAGCAGAGCGACATGATCATAAGCAAGGTCAATACATAAATTATAGGGAGCTGTACATAAATTAAGGTATAGGAAGTTGTACATAAATTAATTAAATTATAGGAAGCTGTACAGAAACTGAATAAATTATAGGAAGTTGTACATAAATTGGCAGGATCAAAAAGCGATCATAAAATATCTCACTTCTTTAGCCAAAACATGAAGACGTTCTCCTCAACGTTTGTGAAAAATCATTGCGCACAAGTAAAAAAAAAAAAAGGTGAATTGTGGCTTACCGGATTGATATTGATTATGTGTCAGGAAAATCCATGCTTCAACATAGTGACGATCAAAATTCTCATCGAAATTAGGCTTCATCAAATACAATTTCTCTCTCGACTACAATGTCTATGTTTGTCTCCACGCAAACACCCTGACTACACAAATAGAGAAGTTTCATTTGCTCTTTCGTTGTGTAGACTTCGTCATGCTACACTAGGAAGAAGTTAAAGCAATTGGCCCTGGAAAAGAGAAAAAACACACGTCGAAGCCCATTTAGTGACATTCATGAGTCCAGTGAGTGTCGATTTGTGGATATATGGATTCACCATATAGAGGGATTCGTATAAATTGGCATGGCTTGACTTGCACTATCCTTCGACGATGCAATATATCGACAGAGTCAGGTGGTCTTTTGGGTAATCTGATGGTTTGTACATTGCATGGACTTTTATTTACGTAAGATTCATAGTTTGACCTCTTAAAACAAAACCATCGCGAGAGTTCTTCAACTTAATACATTTCATGAAATTGGATTCTTATAGGAAGCACTTGGCACGTGGAATTTCTTCTAAGAACTTAGTAGTCCTAAGATATTGTCTTAGGTTCTAGACTAGTCTGATCAGTCGGTACGAGGCCCGCCTTTGGGAAGAGAGTGGAAGAGTATTATTCCATAAGTAAGAGCGTAATATTAACAACAATGTAGGTATTCATCAAATCTAAGGCTGGAAAATCTTTACTTGCTTGTGAATCTTCAATAGGTTGACATGCGGTTCTGAATTATCTATTGCTAGATCATATCTAAAAAAGAGAAACTTTTTAATTCATTTTCAAAAGTAGGCATTGGTGTTGGCATGCCATGAATAAGGTCATCGAGAATTGTTTTAAATCTCAACAAACACCCTTCCATTTTTTTGACAATAATCTGTCGTGATAATTGCAGTCACAATTTTGATTTCAAACAATATTTAAGTAAAGGCAGCTAGAAATAAAAACATTGTTAAGATCTTGGATCATATTTCTCAGTCAACAATCTCATAGTATCCTAATCCGTGATTTGAAGATTATATTGAACAAGAGAATATCGGGAGTAAATTGTAAATCCCAGCTTGGAAAGAAATAAGAATTATCTATAACCCAACACACAAAATTTGCGCTCGGATTCTTATTCATCGGAAGATCAAAATTGACTTTGGTTATTTTCTTGATAATTGCAAGTTTTTTGAAGGATTTGTTTTCAAGGGTTGTAGGTGGATGGAGTGTGTCGATACATTAAATTGTAGAAATGGTTTGGCCAAGGCATTTTGTTTTTGTTTTGTTGTTGTTATAGAGTTAATTTCCAGGGAGCTATAGGATGAAGGACGAAGGCAAAGAGACGGCATCGTTGTGACTTAAATCAAAGAGAAGATTGCATGCATAACATTGTTTCAGCTACTGTTTCAGCATGGAAAAGCTTCAAAGAATTCATCCGCCTAAATTTTGCAAACCAGTTTTGTTTTATTCATCTAATGTTTTATTGTTTTTACCTGCAAGTCTAGGCTGAACGTGCAATTTTTTTTCTTCTAGTTTTATATTTGTTTCTAAGAAATTAAACTGAAAAATGTAAAACAAATTGTTTTTTTCTTTTTTCTTTTTAGCAAATGGAGACAAACTCATTAAAAATTGGAGACGAAAAATATATTAGGCAATTGTTTCCATCGTCGACAATCAAAATTATTCCTGAATTCGTTATGAATCATCCCTGTTTTCTGATCCTCGTGATCGCTCAAAGTGCGAAAGAGAGCATACTAGAGCAAAAACATTGTTTTATGTATTAACCTACCTACTCTATGTTAATTAGAATTAAAAATCATTTACGTCAAATCAAATTTCCAATGTAACCATTTTTGCAACAATAACAACAATATATTCTTTGTCAAATTTTCTAATGAAAAGTGAAAATATGAAAAAATAAGTAAATCTAGTTGTTGTAACTGTAAACTACCTAAATAAAAATAAAAAGACTGATCTAATTGCGTACTTACTTGGAACCATTGTTCGATAAGGCTTTCGTAGGCGCAATTTCCCTCGCTCAAATCCTGTTGTAACTCTTCTTCATCTTCCTCGATCTCCCATTTGAATAATTGTTCGCCATCAGATGCGTAAGAGTCTTCAGATATTGAATCTTTGTTTGTTTCTGGAGGAGTAGTTGAACCTTTAATTGTTGTCAAGATCTCCTCTTCCAGGGAAGAGAATATCTCGACTTCTGCTAGGATCTGAGTGAGTAGTTCCAAGATGAAACTCATTGTTAAACCATGTTGAAAAAGGGATTCTTACAAAACAAAAAACTAAAATCTGAAAAGATTAAATGAAATTAAACTACACACTTGTATTAAAAGAAAACCACTTATGCATAAAAGGGAGAGGACAACCTAATTTCGGAGAAATCCCACTAAAGTGGATGTGTGGGCTCTTCCCTCACATCTTACCATCTTCTCTCTGCCCTTAGTTCGTCCATAAAACCAATCCAAAACTATTAAATAAATCTAATTCAAATGCTACCTATTACCGTTTACAACTCCCCGACAATGCCACCAAAATGCTGGTGCAATTATATGCATAATATATTACCAAACATAAATTATTGACCGAGATTCGTAATCAATTGATTTGTTACACTATATGTGTCGGCAACATGTGGTTTATCTATGTCTGATGAGTATAGCCTAAATAAGTAAATAATCTAAAAACCAACACTTTGTTTTCACACTTCAAAGATAACACTCTCCACACATTTCAAAATTCAAAAAGAAAAACTCATAAACAAGCATATGATCTAAAGTTCATGCTCAGGTGATGGACCTGTTCATTGTTGCCTCATGAAAGGAAAAGATGAACTTTGATTCTATCTCCTAGAGAAACTAAACTAACAACAATTAACACTTTGCACATTCCTGAAGGGAAACCCAATCAAGCTTAAAAGAAATTCTGGTCAAAGTAAAACACTCCATTATAGGTGCATGTAGGGTGAGAGATGGAGGTCTTGATTGTGCATGTGTTAGAAAGGTGTAACCTAATCAATTCTGGAAAATAAAGCTAAGTGTAGTGGGATGCTCCATTATAGGCTCATATATGGTGAAAGATGAAGATCCAACTGTTCCCGCACTGCCACACTTTGCAATAAATTCTAATAGTTAAATCAAAATAAAATAACATGAAATCAAAACAACAAGTACATGAAATAAAAATCTATACTAATAATTTACAATGAGCTTACCAAGTTGGATCGGTGGCCCTTGTTGATGCCAACATGGAATATTTTAGATCAGCAGATTCTAAATTCTAAAAGACACACAATATCATTGAATTCAAACTTGCATTAATCTTCAACAAGTAGGTTTACAAAAAGAGTCATTTCGTGAATCCCATTTTGCAGCATAGAAAGCCCCCCTCATGAAGAGAGAACACTCTATTGTATACATGAGAGATTTTAAAAGAAGAAAAACATCTCATAATTACAGATCCACTGTTCTCTCAACCAATTTCTCAATATTACAAAATATGATCCCTTTAAATCCTCACACATATCTCTCATAAAATCTTGGATAAGATATGTTATACAAATCTCCATGATCTTCTCCTTGGAATAGGCTTGAATAATTATCTCCTTGAAATGGTGGAGGAGATATTCAAGAAGTCTTTTGAATTAATCCTTCACATATTCCTACACATTACAAAGCTCACACATTTTTGAGATATATATGAAAACATGGTGTTTTTCTAATATTTAATCATAAATTCTCTTCTAATACTAAAATGAATAAGTGGAAAATAATAAGGTGAAACCCAAATGTATTTATGAAAACATTATAATGGAATAATGGAATATGGATAAATGAGAGGAATAGTTAAAGGAAAATAAGATGAAAATGTGACATTTATGAGGCCCAACACTTTGTTT
>JASDQU010312747.1:0-11221 GCA_032191745.1 Picea mariana | reverse complement strand
GCCCCAACCAAGGATGTCGGTGAGGACTTGGATGATTTTTTACATCGGTTCGAGTGGGTATTGCGGGGGGTTCCTGAGGTCTGCTAGCCTCTTACTCATGACATGGCATTTTTGGTGCAGTGCGTGGGAGGGAGCCTCAAGTGGTGGGATTTGATACGACGTGCTACACTATTTAGTGAAATAGTGAGTGGGCACCAGCCTCCAGGAGGAGGACTTCCCTCACTTGGTGGGGAGCCACCAACAGACTCTAGATATGGGGATTTTCTAGAGTTATGGACACCCTAGGTGCCAAATTGTAGTGTATGGACATGGCCCTCATTTTTTACGATGTATATATAGGAGTAGAGGATCCCATTTTATACATTTTAAGCATAGATTTTAAGACTTGAGCCCGGTTGTGATGTTGGAGATGTTGTATATTTTTGGTGAAACATTATGGCATGTTTAGATATATAATGGGATATATATTTGGATGATGTTTATGTTTTTGCATATGTGTTATATGATGTATGGTTTGTTACTTGTTTTGATGTTGTGATGGATGAATTATGTTGAAAATGAATGTGTATGTTAATGTGATAAATTTCAATCTAGGAATTGATTATCCATGTGATCTGTGACTTGGTTTAGATTCCTAGGAATGTGTGTGAATGTAATGGATTCAAAATCCCAAGATAGAATTCTAACTTGTGGGTATTTGAAAAATAAGGGTGGATCACGGACGCGATACACATTATTCGACTTGAGGAGGACGAGCTGGGAATCTAGGAGAACGCTTAAGTGATGAATATGGAGGTGATTGGCCTCTATAGGGAGACTAATGATGACGACATATTCAGCTTGATTATTGGTGGTAGGTACGAGGCATATACCACTAGATTGGAGTAGCACATTGCCAGGGGTTTAAATGGCCCAAGTTGTTGAAGAGAGATTTTGAGTCCATCGGTTAGCACCAACAATGTACCCGATGTGGTAAACTAGTGGATGATTCATCTGTCAAAACAAGGAAAATGGATCAATCATATGACTATGGGATATGTTTTGAAAAAAATATTGAAAAACGGTAGGAAAACAAGAAGAAACCTAAGGTAGATTGGCTACGCTAAGGGTAAAATTTCTTCAAGTATAACCCATTGTATTTGAGAGTAGCCCCTTCAGGGTGTGCCAGGATGTAGGCGCCTTTAGTGAGGAAATGTCAAATGATGAATGGTCTTCGTCAAAGGGACTCAAATTTACCGTCGCCTTAGGTGTCGTGAGAGATTTCATAGGCGAATACTAAATCACCTTCATTAAATGATCAAAGGTTCACTTGGAGGTCAAAGACTACTTTGGAATGTTTCTTGGTCACTTCATTATTTTGAAAAGAGGATCTTCGATCCTTGTCGAGAGATTCGAGAATGAGAAACCATTGCTCCATCGGAGTGGTGTCGGGCAGAAGTTCATTGATATATGCAGTGTGGGTATTTTTCATTCTATGGGAAGGATGACTTTGACCCCATGAACTAGATGAAATGGTGTGAAGTCGATGGAGGTTTGACTGTTGTACGATAGGCCCATAATGTTGAAAATAAAATGTGGTGCCAGTTGGCTTTGTGTTTGTCCATAGTTCTCTATAGCATGGTTTTGAGTACTTTGTTGATGGACTCAACTTTCCCATTCGATTGTGGATAGTATGGTGAAGAAAAATTGTGAGTAAACCCTATCTTAGAGGATAAATCAGCGAATACTTCGTTCTTGAAATGCCTACCATGGTCAGACACCAATTGGAGGGAGTCTCCAAAGTGAGTGTATGTTAGACACCAACAAGTTGTAGCGTTGGTCATGTTTTTAAGCATTGGCATGGATTATTTGCATTTGGTGAAGTAGTCGATGATGACTACGATGCATTTATTCCCATTGTTGGATAGGGGGTTGCAAGTCATGAAATCAATACCCCATTTACAAAAGGGGTATGTCGTGATGACTGGATGGAGGGGAGTGGGTGGTGCTCTAGCTTTATGCCCATACAATTGAAATTTGTCACAACACTTGACGACATGGATGCAGTCATAGAATAAGGTGGGTCAAAAGTAACCAGCCCAAACCACTTTTTGTGCAATGGACATGTCGGAGAGGTTGCCTCCACATGCGCCACTATGGAAGTCATTTAGGAATTTTTCTACCTCTTCTATGGTGAGGCAATGACGGAGTATGATTTCTCCCCCCCTGTGATAAAGGACATATCCTATGATGAGATATCAAGGGGATTGATGACATATGTGTCACTATCGTCTAGGAGAGATGAGGATCGAAATTCTGTGTCTGAAGGTACACAACGATGTCTCCATATCATGGATCATTGGATGAGATAAATAATAAGTGTCCATCTAGGAATTTCTTGTTAACAAGTGTGTCATTTGATCTGATAGGAGATCCATGATTAGCTCTATAAGAACGAGGGATTTCTTTCTTTTGGGGGTGGTGAAATATAGATCATATTCTTGAAGAATGACAATCCAGCGAATGAATTTTCCATTGATTTAGTACTGACTAAGAAAGTATTGCATGGGGTTAGAATCTTCCATGACCTTAGTGGTACATAGCAGGATGTAATGACGTAGTTTTTGAACTGTGAGGACCAATGCCAAGGCCAACTTCTCCTCATGCTTATATTTCAAAGGTGTCTCAGAGAGGTTTTTGTTCATGTGGTATATGACATGCTCACACTGGTCATTTCCTACTTGAACTAGAACTCATGTAACTGACACGTCTGAAGTGAAAAGATACAGGATATAATCCCTGTCAAATTTTAGGGGACTAATAAAGGGTGCTTTAATGAGTTCTTCTTTTAGGGACTCAAAATCATCTTGGGCACATTGATCCCAATGGAATGGGATATAACATCGTAGTAGGTGTAAGAAGCCATGGGCATGGAATATGTAATTAGGAACAAACCAGCATAGGAAATTGGCCTTTCCTTGTAGGGTTTGAAATTGGTGCAAATTATTAGGGGGGGGGGGAATCTCGTTAATGGCTTGAAATTTTAGGGGTTCCACTATGATTACTTTTTTTTAAATGATGAAACCAAGGAGGTGCCTTGTGATGCAAAAAACACATTTGAGAGGGTTTAATTGAATGTTGTACTTGCAACATCTATGAAATTAAGTCCTATAAGTATTGGGATCACTTTTTGGAGTGAGTGGTGAGATCATCTAAGTAATCCAGAATGATATGGGCGAGATCATGAAAATCATACGTCACAGTTCACTGAAAAATGGCGTCGTTGTTTTTTAGCCCAAATGGCATGGCACAATAGGAGAAGGTTCCCCAGGGAGAAGTGAACGCATTTTTGTATTGGTCTACATGGAGAATATCAATTTGATTGTAGCTAGAGAATTCATCCATTAAGAAAAGGCCTTCATGTCCAACACAAGGATAGATAACCTGATCGATAAAGGGGGTTGGGAAAATTTCTTTGGGACAAGCTTGGTTGAGATCATAGAAGTCAATGTAGACCCGAATAGTACCCTGCATTTTTTTAACTGGCACATGGTTTGAGACCCAAGAAGTATATGCAATGGGCTAAATGAACCCAACATAAAGTAACTTATCGATTTTGTCTTTGATAGCCATGGATTTGGAAGGGTGAAGTGGACATTGCTTTTGGCAAACAGGGGACACATCAGGCCATGTATTGATTCGATGTTCAATAGTGGTTGCATCCAAGCCAAGCGTTTATGTATAAGACCAGGAAAAAATATCTCTGAATTCCTCAAAGAGAGCTTTGTAAGCATGAACTTATTTAGGGGACCATGCAACATTGAGAGATATCTCTTAAATGACATCATGTTTGACATAGATTTATCTTTTGATTATAGGAGAGATATTGGCTATATTCCCTTCCTAAAAATCATCGGGAGAGGGGATTAGGTTTTAAAACCAATCCAAATGTCTTAGAGATATGAATTCTTTGGTTTCAATAACATAGACATGAGTATCTGTGCGGGGTTGAAATGCTTCTTGTGATAAGAAAAATGATCGGTGATGGGTGTGGGTAGGTATGAGTGTGTCATTAGATTGATCTGGGTTGTTTATGGTGTGATCATTTATGGAAGACATAGAATATGTTGATGGGTGGTCATCATTTGTTTCCGGGGTGAGTGGATCGGCGAGAGTAGGGGAAGGGACTTCACTATATGAAATGCACCATATATCCATGCATGTTTGTGGATCGTGTGTAATGGGGGGAGGAGGAATATGATGGAAATGAATTAAAGATGAATTAGATGAGTTCAGTGGGAAGTCTTATGACTGTCATGGTATATGTAGGGATGGTGGGGCCAAAGGCATGGATTCTTTCTCTAATGATGGGACAATAGGGCCACCCTGAGAAGTTAATGTAGTCTAATGTTGAGGGAGTGATGTGTGAAGGGTTTTTCGAAAAATTTGAAGGGTCTTCATGCGATGACTCCGATATTCAATAATGAGTGGGCACATGTACATAAAATGGTTCATTTGGTGGCACATCGTACAAGGGAGTCTCATCCTTTCATTTACTTATGTGGAGATATAATGGATGTCAATAATGTTAGCGGTTGTGGCGGGTTCCTTAGAGGGATCAGGAAATGATGTGTGTCGGATTGTTGCTAAGGTTTCCTTGAATTGAGGGAGACATGGACAATGATATGTGTAATGGACATATTCATATAATATGGCACATGCAAAGTTGGTACATATAATTTTCTTGCGTGATGAAGAAGGCTCTGCAGTAGTCTGTGTGGTTTTAGTGACTGGGGTAGGAAGTAATGGTGTTGTCTTAGGAAGCTAAATTAAATTGTGTAATCTAGGTAGTGCATAGAATATATTAGTAGGGTGTCCAATGGTGGTGAAAAGTGCGCATGGAGGTTGAGCCCAAGGATGAGAAGTGGACCCCTTCTTCTTCTTCTTGGTACCCCCTTTGTTGGTGTCATTTCCCTTAAATGTGTGACCATTTGGAAGAGTTGGTGTTTGAACTAGGGATTGTGTGGGAAAAATCTTTGGTTGAGGTGGAAGGGATGGGACTGGTACCATACATGGTGTCTCTAAATACCATGTTGGGATAGAGATCACCATGTATGGCAAGGTGAGATTAGCGGATAACTGATATGTTGTGATGTCGGGTGGTCGAAAAAAGAATGGTATTTGAGTTATCACCTGAGTGACCATTTTCCAAACACGTATTTTCCCAATCATCGATAGGTTTTCTTGCATGGGTGGTGATGCAGATGTGTCTAAGGTAGGTTGAGGTTTGTTTTCGTCGATGGGGTTTCCCTCATCAATCTCAACACTATCTGATGAGACTATGCCAACTTGAGATTAATTTGGAGGCAAGGTGGACTTTCTGGATAAGATCCCATAAGTTATGGGTCTTGAAAGATTCTTGGACTGACATCAACGAATGGAAAGAGGTCAAATATGGTTTGTATGAGAGGAATAATGTTTTCTATACATCTTGATTGATTGGGTTCATAGTGCATTAATTGGTCGATGTTGACTATCTTCTCGTTCCGAGGGAAGAGCATGGTGTGAAATATGGAAGAGGCAATGTCTTTCATGGAATAAATGTAGCTTCGTCCAAACATGATGTTGTAGTCCAACTAAGCATCAATGACCTCAATATCAATGAGAATCGTTTTTCCCCCTAGTTCAACTGGGACATTTTGAGAGAGGCCTTCAGGTTTTGATGGGAATTCATCATATGCTTGAAGAGTAATGGCTAAAGGGATAAGCTCAGGTGATCCAATTTGTTTCCATACAGTATTGGACATAATAGATGTAGATGCTCCTTCGTCTATGATACATTGATATACTATTATGTTTCATATTTTGACCAGGATTTGGAAAGAAACTAATGAGGGGAGGCATGGTTCGACATTATCCAAATAAAATGTAATCAAATAAGTGTATGATAGGTCAACTGCCCCCAATTGTGAGAGCAAGGCCTTTCATTATGAAGGTAATTTTTGGAGAACCTACAAAATAGACATGGAAGCTGAGGATTGAGCCAAATCATCGATCATGCTATAGTTGTGTGCTTCCATAGCATGCGGGTTGTGTACATTCCTATGTAGAGGTGAGCAGAGTACTCAGGTGGTAGTTTATGTGTTAGAACAAGGTATTGTCAAAGGTTTTCCTACTCGTAATTTGGGTGAGTTTGATGTGGTTGGGTTTGAGTCAGGAGGCATACTATATTGATGGCTGCAAGTTTCTAGTATAATTTTATCTTCGGTGGTGAGGAGGATACTACGGTCTACAGAGTTTACAGGTTGAGTTTGATCTGGGTTAGGGTGTTTACCCATATTTTGTGGGTTAGGGGAAGCATCTTACTGACTATTGATGATTCCTTGATGAGGAATCATGTTTTGTAGGATTTCTGGTGCCTGGGGCTATAGATAATTTTGTGGTATCTGTGGGGGAGGTTGTGGTGCAAGGGGTCTTTGTGTTTTCATGGTTTCTTTCATTCATTTGTAATCATCAATCTGAGGGAAGTGGTGGCTATAATTTCCATAGTCGCCACATAATGCACAAGGGAAATTGGTTCTACAATTTTTGTTTTTCCCTTGATGTGGTTGGGAATTCTTATTTCCCCCTTGGGGATTTTGGTTGCCATTACTCTTGTTACTCCATGATAGGTAGTTTTTTTGTCGGGGGTTTCCCCCCTATCCTTGGTTGGTGTTTTTCTTGTTTTTACCCTTCTTTCTATTATTGTTGGATTGATTAGGTGGGTTTGTTGTATTCAATTTTTCAAAGGCTTGAACTTGTTGAATGGGAGAGGGTTGAAAAAAGCTAACACCTTCATGTTGATATCCATGTGGTGGGGAAGCAAGTTGAGGGGGACCAGGGAAAGGGCAATAAGAATTACCTTTTGGAGGGGGTCTGTATTGATTGTATGAGGTGGATGGACCACCTCTGCTACTAGGGTTGTATGGAATGGTAGGTGGTGGAGAAGTGGTGTTTTCATCAGGTTTGTTGGTGGTGTAGGTATGTGTCCTCCCATCGCGGGGGTAGGAAGGACCATGAAGGTTGGGGGGGTGTGGGGGAATAATAATACAGGTTTCCCCCATATGGATGGTAATAATGGTTGGCCCCAAAAGTGGGTATTGATTGACCATGTGATTTATAATTATCCAATGACCCAATTAACCCATCTGCGACATGTGATTATCTTGGTTTATCTTGACCAAAGGGTAGAGGACGAAGAGCATCAAGTAATATATAGTATAGGTACCTCAATTGGGTGTAAAATAGGTTAAATTGTTGATCCTTTGTGATGTTTTGTTCTTCGATTTGAGGTAAATTACTGGTCACATATTTGGCTATGAATGGGACTAGTGATTTAAGAAATCAATCTAATCGATGTTGTAGGATGGTATCCACCATACAAATTCTTCTTCTTTTGTGCCATTCATTAATATGATTAGAAATATGGATGTTTGTGGTTTGTTTGAATTCATAGAGAATCACCAAACCAGTGTCATGGTGGATAGGAAGTTTGAATAAGGATAAGAAGGCCTTATCCAGTGATTCAAAGGTCACGTGGGACCCTGATTTCTCATCCACATACCATTTGGCATATTGAACAGTCAACAATCATAATCGAATGTAATCTTCTGTGATTCCATTAGAACAACACCATAGGTGAAAATACGTGATTTGGTTGACTGGGTCCTCTATTGGTTTCCCTTCAAAATTTGGGATGTTTTAAGTTAATTTGGTGGGCATGTTGGGACAAGTGGGATCATGTAAAATAGTGTCATTCATAATCTTGGTCAAATCTAGAATGTTGAGAGATGCCAAGTATGGAAAGTTGGGAGTTGGTGCAGCCATGATATGTGTTGGATGGGAAGTAGTTCCTTGTGTGGAAGGTTGGGAACTCATTCCTTGTGCAGAAATTTGAGCTCCTCCTCCTTCTGATGGAGGAATAGTGGGTGGGTTGTTTGGGATGTTGGTGCCGAGCAAGATGGAACCAACCAAGGTTGATCCTAAAACTATTGCACACACGTGTGTATGGGATGGTTGAGCTTATGTGTTAGCTAAATTAGGGATACTCTCCAATATTGGAGGAAGGTTCTGTAGGCATCTAGAACGATGGGAATTTTGTGGTTTCCCTATGATTATAGACTAATGAGAAATGTGTGTGAATGGAAATGAGAGAAATAAATGAACAAGTGCATTTTATTTTATTTTACTATCTCAACAATGTCATTCACAAGTTCATGTAATAATAATTGATGCCAAACATGAAAAAACTAAACAAGTAACAAAATAGGGTAGTTTGGGTTTTATTTGCATGAAGGAATAAAATAAATTCCACATGTCCTAAAAGATGTATTGTCCTTCCTCTCAAAAATAACACTCAACCTTCCAAAAGGACTCAACAGTTGGGCATGAATCCACTGGAAGATGAACTAGTGAAGGTATGAACAATCATTTATAATGAGGGGTGAAGGGGGCATATCTCTAAAGTACTCGTGAAATTTCGCAACAATTGTTCAAAATTTGATTGAGGTGTGATTGCATCCCACAACCACCACCTGGATAGAAATCCTAGTTTTTGGCAACCAAGTTACCTAGAACAAGTGCGTAATTTATATTTTCAACCTAAGAAATGGGTCACATGTTGGATGTTTTCCAATAGTTGGGTGACTCAAGGAGGCACACAAAGAACAACTGGACCTCAGCCTTCAACCCTTCAGGGGTATCCCCCTGCCTTATGGTGCAAAAACATTTGATTTAGAGGATTTTTGGTTTCCTAATTCATTATTTTTCTAAGATTCAAATGTGAAAATGACAATGGGGGATTGTTTGGATGCTTACACCCGAAATCCTAACTTAGACTACAAGCTTATTTTGAGCTCCTCCCATGGAGGCTAAAAATGAGTTGTTTAAGGGTTGATTTTAGGATTTGAAGTGGGTTTCGAGATTGGGGTCATGATCAAATCTCATTGATTAAAATGGTATGGAAAAATTCGAAGGATATATGTAGTATTTCTAATTCTCCTAGATTTCTTGTGGGTGCAGGGAGAAGAGCATACTATGAATCTAAATATGTGATAGAAATTTTAAGTGTGTGATGAGGTGATATTGTGTGCAAGGAGTGATGGTGTCAAATGATTTTTAATAAGTTAAATGCAATATTTTTTCATATAGACATCATTTGGTCCATTACAAATCTTGATTAATCTATCTTACTAAATGTGTTTAGATAATTCTTGTGTAATTCAAAAGCCCTAGATCACTAGCAATGTGCACATATGGGTCCTTACTTTTGATCCTTTAAACTCCCTAAGATGTTCTCTAATCTAAGAAAAACTTGGAAAATCTTCCTAGATTGTGAAGTATGTGGACATTGGGTCCTTACAAATTATTTAAACTTCCTAGGTTTGTTTTAATTGCTTTAAAAACTTTGAAACTATCCTATATTTGTAAGCATGTGGGCATGTATGGGCCCTTTACAATTTTAAGATTATGTTTCAATTTGTTAAAATAAAACCAAGAGATATTGTTCTCTCCTGATTGATGATTGATTAAAAGGAGATTGAGTTGCTTAAGAGGACTTTTGTTTTATTCCCCCAGATCAGTCAAAGGTGAAAGGGAAAGAACATACTAAATGATATCAAAATCACCTTCTAGTTTTGATTTAATTGATGATTGCAAAAGAAACAATTAACTTTAGCGTTCAAATGCTATACTAAGCCATCCATGTGGCAACAAAGAAAGGGAAATATTTTATGGTTCTTTTTACCCCTTTAAATTTCTATGTTTGGCTAAATACTAGTGCAAGAAATAAATCTAACTCTAATTTTTATGGTTTTACAAAGTGTTGAAAAATAAACCTAAAACTACTTGGTGAAACCATCTTTAAAAACCATTACAATCAATGAGAAATACAATTTATGTGCGACCTCTAGCTCTGACAGTTGTGCATAGTGTGCAGATTGTGTAGTTTGTGCGAAAGGAAAAATGGAAAAACAAAAGTTTGTGTGGTCTGTGTGTCGGTTCTTCTCGAACCCACGCAAACAGAGTGAAGAAGAAATAATGAAAATTTGAATTGATTTATCTTTATCATAGGCTCAATTGTTGCATCTGAGGGTTGGTCTGGACCAATTTTAACCCATTCAAACACAAATTGATGAGAAATAGAGCTCTAAGGGCCTAAATGGGGAGGAAATTGATCCAAATCCCTAGTATGGTCACCAATATGTTTTTCTTGTTTCTCCACTTGGGTGAGAAAAAACAAGGCACTTAACTATCTAGTTAGGCTAGAAAGATAGCACAGAAGTTAGTTGGTTGATTAGTGGATCAACCAAAGAGAAAATAGAAAAATAAATAACAAGAAAATATAATTAAACTAAGAATGCATAAAATTCAAATGGATACATGACACTATTAAATATAGGCTAAAAAATCAACGAACTATTACGATGATTGGGATAAAATCAATTTTTTTTTCGAAAAAAATTAAAAAAAAAAAACGAAATTTTACTGTTTTTTTTTAAATTAGTCCCGATAACGTTGGATTTCTGATGTGTTCTAAGGTCGTCGGAAGTACGACGCCCAGTTCCAACACTTTAATATAGTCATTTGTAGGTCAACATAATGGTCATTGACTTCGAAATGGTCAACCTTAATATAGGGTTATAGTCATCAGAATTCCGATGACTATAACCCTAAATTAAGGTTGACCATTTCCGATGATGATGAATCTATAAATCAGTCAATTCGAACTGAATTTCGACTAATTTGTTATAGTTACGACATATTTTATGTGTTATAGCTCTACTAATCTTCGTTTTTATGTGAAGGTTTTCTTGTTGATTAAGAGATCGAACTGATCTTTGATCTACAGAGCTTAGTTTTGTGATCATTGTTCAAGGCTTGCAAGAGGATTTTAGACTTTGAAGGTTAGTTAAATATTTGTTTTCTTTTGTCTCCTTTAATATTTTATAACCTTATACATTTATGTAGATTCTATGTCGTCTATGAACATGTTAATTTTTCCATGCTTATATGTGATTTGATCTCTTTCCCTAGTTCTATTATGTCGTTTGATTATGTTACTTGGTTATGGGCAATCTTTGAAGCTTATGTGGTAAAATATATTGTATGGTTTGGTCTATTGCATTTCAAGAATCGAATAGATCTAGCACATCATCACTGAACTTTATAACATAATCGTCTCAATATTTTGGTTGTGGTGAAG
>JASDQU010312744.1:0-13521 GCA_032191745.1 Picea mariana | reverse complement strand
TGCAACTCCTTGTTGCTCAAGCTCCAACCTATAGAGGACTTTAATCCTCCCTTGCTCCACCCTTCCACCCTTGCTCCATTTTTTAATATTCAAACTTCAATTTCTTCCTTTGGAATCTTCTTATGTTTAGATCTTCTTATTAAATCATCGATTCACGTTTTCTTTCAACATATTTTCTTGTTTATATAGTCATCCAACAGGTATATGACATTGAACCATTGTGTCTCTTTGTAAATAAAAATGAACCAATGTACCTCTTCAATATAGGAATGTATCTCTTAATTATAAGCATGTTCCTTTTCAATATAATATATTAATCATACTATTTTAATTAATACAATGTCAATGAACCATTGTTCATTTTAGATCGTTTAGTCACGTTTTCAATTGGGTCAATAGATTTTGACAATCATGATTTAATTCACTTTTTACCTTACCATAGGTAAATTCCACCATGGTTTGCAAATACCATGTATACATACCATGTTCTCTTTAACTTTTACTCTTTTTCTTTAATTTCACTTTCACTTTTACCTTTTTCTTTAATCCAATTTCACTTTTCCCTTTTTCTTTATTCCACTTTCAGATTCACTCATCTTTTATGTAAACTCCACTTCCACTTAACTTTTCAACTTTTGTTATTTATTAAAGTCATAATATTTAATCCACTTTTGTGTAAACTATGTTTCCACTTAACTTTTCCACTTTTGTAATTATTAAAGTGGTACCAAGGTCACATTTAGATTTAATCACTTACCAACCTTTGACATATATTTGATCACTTACTAACCTTTGAAATTAATGACAATTTATTCAACAATTGACTACATGAGTGGATCTAACAATTACTAGTTGTTGAAAATTGTTTGGGTTTGAAGGGTTGTCCAAATTCAGTCTAGAAGGAATGATTACCAAAACTTGCCAAAAAATTTTGACTACCATGTTGATCTAACAGACTCAAGGGTTCTCAGTGCTGCATAAACAAATTTCCCTTCGACTACACTCTGAAATGATAGTGCATGAGAAAGTATTCAAGAGGGAGACTCACAAGTATTCATTATGTTCATCACGATCCTATCTCAAAAAAACATATAGTCACTAGGACAACGTGACTTCGACCAATGTAGTAATTGAAATTGTTTCATTCTTTCAAAGTACTCGACTAGGTGATCCCTTGTATTCTGGTAGTCCACTGCATTCCTGTAGCTTTTACTACAGTTCCATGTCCACTTTGGTACTTCTTGTCTTCATGTTGACATCAATGCCAACATAATATTTCCATCAAGCTCTCCCTTCGGCATTGATGACAACACATCGTAAAACAAAATGCTCCCTTAACAATGAGTAATTCTTTTACCATTCTTTTCTCTCCCATTGACATCAATGTCAAGGCCTCAAAAGAATGAGGTCCATCACCAGTTGTCTATTTCTCATCCTTATTTTGTTTTGAGTGAAAGTACTTGTCATTTTTTTTCTTGCTCCCTCTATCAACATTTCTCCACCTGTCATCATGATTTTTTTAAGTTTTTATTTCAATTGTAGGGAGATTACTCCCATATTTTTCCGTAGATGTTCAAATGCTTCTTTAGGAAGGGGTTTAGTGAATATGTCTACTATCTACTCCTTTGAACCAACATACTCCATTCAAACCTTTTTTCACTAAATTGCTCTCTCAAGAAATGATACTTGATGGGTATATGTTTGGTCTTTGCATGCATGACTGGATTCTTTGAGATGCCGATGGAACCTATATTGTCACAATAGATAGGTATCGGTTGATTACATTCAATTTTAATATCCTCTAATGTTTTTATAATCCATAATATTTGAGTGAAACATTCAACATCTACAATGTATTCGTCCTATATTGTATATAATGAAATTGATGATCGTTTTCTACTTGACCATGAGACTAGACATTCTCCTAAGAAAAATGCATTTTCACTAGTGCTCTTTTTTTCATCCACACTACCAGCCTAATCAACATTTGTGTAGGTAATTAGTTCAAATCCTTTATTCCGTGGATACCATAAGCCAAATTTTGATGTCCCTTAATATTTCTAAATATTCTTTTGATAGCCATCAGATGTGATTCCTTGGGAGATGATTGAAATATTTCCACCATTCCTACTTCCTGCATGATATCAGGTCTGGATGAAGTCAAATATAGTAGACTCCCAACCATATATTTGTAGAGAGTTGAATCTATAGAAGGTGACTCATATTCCTTGTTGATTTTGCAACTGGTTGTCATTGGAGTGATAATAGGTGCACTTTCAACCATTCCAAAATTTTTAAGTATCTCTTTCAGGTATTTGGAATAATTAATAAACATTCCTTTCGATGACTGAGTGATTTGAATTCCAAGGAAGAAAGTTAGATCTCCAATAATAGACATTTCAAGCTCTTTTGACATTTCTTGAGAAAATTTATAACTTGATTCATCATTGTTGCAGCCAAATATGATGTCATCCACATAGACCATTGTGACTAACAAACTATATTTTTCAATTCTAGGATAAATACTGTTGTTAGACATGCCCCTTTTGAATCCTTGTTGCAACAGGTACTTATCCAATCTTGCATACCATGCTCTGGGTGCTTGTTTAAGGCCATATAGTGCCTTCTTCAATCTATACACTTTTTCTTATTTTCCTGGTTGTTCAAATCCTTCTGGTTGTTGTGTGTAGAGTTCTTCTTTTAGGTATCCATTCAAAATTGAAGACTTTACATCCATCTGATATACTTTAAAAATATTAAAGCATGAGTATGCTAGAAATAATCTGATGGCTTCCATTCTTGCAACTAGATCAAAGGTTTCTTCAAAGTCAATCCCTTCTAATTGTGCATATCCTTTACACACTAATCTTGTTTTATTCCTTATAACCTGACCATATTCATTAAATTTATTTTTAAAAATCTGTTTGGTCCCTACCACATTTTTGTTCTTTGGTCTTGGGGAAAGTTCCCAGGTCTAATTTTTCTCTATTTGATCAAGCTCTTTATTCATCGCTTTGATCCAGTATTCATCTTTGCTGACCTCTGCAAATGTTTTGGATTCTATTAGGGAGATCAATGCTTGTTCTGATTCATATGTTAGTTTTCTTCTTGTTTCAACGCCATCACTTTTGTTACCAAGGATTTGACTTTCAAGATGATTTCTTTGTATTCTCCTAGATGGTGATTTTGTATCTTGTCTTTGTGATTCTTCCTCTTCTCTTTATTCTTCACTTTGTGGTTCATCCTATTGTATTTATTTAATTTCTTCGTCATCATCATCTCTTATCCTTTCATCAAATTATGGATTATCTTGATATTTGATCCCTTTTTTTTTAGATCGTCCACTTTTATATTTTCACTTTTCACAATCTTGTGTAGCCTTAAATTATAGAATCTGTAGGCCCTTTTGTTGGATGAGTAACTAATAAATATGCCTTCATCTGATATGGAATCAAAATTTCCTAGGTTATCATCATCTCTCTTTATGTAGCATTTTCTCCCAAAAACTCTGAAATGTTTAACTAATATTGGTTTGTCAAACCACAACTCATATGGCGTTTTGTTGTGGTTAACTCTAAGTTATGATCTGTTAAGTATGTACATGGTTGTATACATTGCTTCTGTCCAATATCTATCTGGGAGTTTGAATTCATTTAACATGGTTCTGGATGCTTCTTGAACAATTTTATTTTTCCTTTCAACAACTCCATTTTGTTGAGGAGTTATTGGAGATGAAAAGTGGCTTTTAATTCCATGTGTTTCACAAAATTTGTTAAACTCATTTGAGGTAAATTATCCTCCATTGTCTGATCTTAGGCACTTGATTTTGAGATCAGTCTCATTTTTCTGTGTCATAGCCAACTTTCTTCTATTTGTCCCATGCAACATTTTTCTTCTTCTTATGTGTTTAAGATATATACATAACTTGATGTCCTTGGTGCAACAACCACTAATTTTCCCGAATATTCTTTTCTAATTTCACTTTTTTTAGAGTCAAATATGAGAATGTGTCCTTGATCACATGTTTGGCTCACACTAAGGAGATTAGGCTTCAAATTTTCAACTAATAGCACAATTTTTTCTTTAGCTCTGTTATTTCCCAAATTGATTGTACCCCTTCCAAGTATCTTGGCAGAGACATCATCTCCAAATATAACACTTCCTTTTTCTTACCTTTTCAGATTGAGGAATTTGTTTTGATCTCCTGTCATATGCTTTGAACATCCACTATCAACATACCATTGGCTTCTTTTATTCTTGGCATACAAAGATACCTTAAATTCTGTTTCATTTTCTTCTATTTTTTTTCCTTACATATCTTCTATTTTTATCCTTGATTGTTGGAAATACTTGTCTTCATGGAATCTCTGTATAGTTTACAATTACTAGCTTTATGACCATAATTGTTGCATTTGTAGCATTCAATATTGTAATCTTGTAATGGAGAAAATGAATTATAGTTTCTACTCCTTTGATTTCTACTAGACTTGTTGTTCTCATGGCCATATCCTTGAACACTTTTATGATAGTTCTTTCTATAATCTTTACAGTCTAATGCTTTATGCCCAAAATTATGACAAGAAAAACAGTAACCAAGAAAGCGTTGTTTATACATTTTTGGGGGAGTTCTTCTTGGAGTAGTATTTCTTCTGTACTCATTTATTTTTGGAGACAGTGCAGATATTTGTTAATTAAAGTTGGTCTTTATCTGGTTCTCTTCTCTTTTGAAGGAGCTCTGAAGGGCAGTTACATATGTCCTTGGATTTTTATCACTTTTATGTATTCCAAATTTTGAGCCTTTGTTAGTTTCCTTGTGATCATAACTCAATCCAACCTTATTACTTGATGGTATTTGACTTTTAAGGATGTCAACTAATATTTTTGAACTACTTTCAAGCTTTGAAAGGTTAGTTCCTTTTTCAAGTTTCCTTCTTAGAATAACTATTTCAACCTCTATTTTTTCACAGTTTAGCTTCTTTTCATTAAGTTGTTTACTTAAGAATTATTCAATTCTTTTAGCTTCTTGTATTTGAGTTTTCAAATCAACAATGATTTTTTATGTTTTCTTGATGCTTTTTAAAACTTATTTTTCTCTTGATTTTTGTTCTTCCTTATAATCTAACAATTGTTCTTTTAATGATTTTTTCTTCCTTTTATATTTTCTCAATTTTTTGAGAGAACTAATAAGTTCTTATTCAAGGTCTACTTCTCCTTAAACTTTATATTTTCCTTCATCTCCATTATTATCTTCAGTAGTATCAGTTTGAGTTTCTATGCCCATAAATAGAAGTTTTGTCTCGTCATCTTCACTCATGTGAGATGAACTATTGTCTTTGTTGGAGTGAAACTTTTTTCTTTTTGTATAATTTATTCTTGTTTCCAGTTTTTCCCTTTTTATGTTCTTTATGGTTATGAGTTTCTTCATCATAATTTTCCTTCTGCTTTGGATAGGGACATTTGGAGGAAAAATTCCCAACTTTGCCACAGTTGAAACGTTTGAGAGGTAACTTCGCTTTGTATTTCCCAGACCCTTTCTTTAATTTCCTTATAAAGTTAGCCTCTTCCTCATCTAATATGTCCGAGTGACTATCATTTAACACATGTTCATGGTTCTTTGTTTCTTTTGAATCTTTGAAAGTTTTTTCCTTTTTGATGGCCTTTCTCGTCGTGTTCTCATTTCATAGGCTATAAGAATCCTATGAAGTTCATCCATTGTAAGTTTGTCAAGGTTTTCTCGATCTTCCAAGGTAGATACTTTGGAATCATATCTCATTGTTAATGATCTCAAAATCTTATGGAATATAATTTTGTCATCTAAATCTTCTCCCAATGCTCTGATTGAATTGAAAATTTCATCTACTCTTAGAAGATACTTCACAATGTTTTCTTCTTCTTTCATCTTCATTTTTTCAAACTATCCTTTGTATCTTTGAAGCTTTGATTGCTTTAATTTGGAATCTCCTTCATAGTTGATTTGTAGTTTTTCCCAAATATCTTTTGTTGATTTACAATGCATGATTTTGACAAATATATTATTTTCTAATCCACCCAGAATTGCATTTACAACTCTTGAATTATCATTCAGAGTTTCTTTTGTAGAGGATCAGTTTATGGTACATCATAACCATTTATCACATATAGCCGTACATTACATCCCAATTCCATTAGGTAACTTCTCATTCTTATACTCCAGAATGCATAGTTATCTCCTTTGAATAGTGGAGCTTTGATTGAGAACATCCCTTCTTGTTGATCCATTGTGATTTCTTAGAATCTTTCTTCCAGTGATTAGACTATGAGGAACACGCTCTGATACCAATTGTTAGAATATTGTTTAATCCTAAGGGGGGGGGGTGAATCAATATTGTTTTTTTTCCCAATATTTAACACCACTTAATATTAATCTTATTAAACAGAACAAATGATCAACAAAGAAGAACAAAACACATAAATTTAACATGAAACGTCATAAATGTTCTTTTTATATATTTATATAAAGTTTACTTTTCATTTACAAGCTGCAACTTGTAGGAGACACCAATCTCCTCTTTTGAGCACCAACTCAAGCATACAACAATCCCCTATTTTGATCACCAACTCAAGGAGACAACAATCCCCTATTTTGAGCACCAACTCAAGGAGACGATAATCCCTTGTTTTTCAAGTGCCAACTCGAGGAAGCTGCAACTCCCTATTTTTCAGGCTCCAACCTGTAGAGGAATTTAATCCTCCCTTGCTCCACCCTTCCACCATCGCTCCATTTTTTAATCTTCAAACTTCAATTTCTTCCTTTGGACTCTTCTTCTGTTTAGATCTTCTTATTAAATCATCGAGTCACACCTTCTTTCAACATATTTTCTTGTTTATATAGTCATCCACCAGGTATATGACATTGAACCATTGTGTATCTTTGTAAATAACAATGAACCAATGTACATCTTCAATGTAGGAATGCATCTCTTCATTACAAGTATGTTCCTTTTCAATATAAGATATTAATCAAACTATTTTAATTAATACAATGTCAATGAACCATTGTGCCTTTTAGATCGTTTAGTCATGTTTTCAATTGGGTCAATAGATTTTGACTATCACGATTTAATTCACTTTTTACCTTACCATATGTAAATACCACTATGGTTTGCAAATAACATGTGCACATACCATGTGCTCTTTCACTTTTACGTTTTTTCTTTAACTCCACTTTCACTTTTTCCTTTTTCTTTAATCCAATTTCACTTTTACCTTTTTCTTTAATCCAATTTCACTTTTACCTTTTTCTTTATTCCACTTTCATATCTACTTATCTTTTACGTAAACTCCACTTCCACTTAACTTTTCAACTTTTGTTATTTATTAAAGTCATATTTATATTTAATCCACTTTCATTTCCACTTTTGTGTAAACTCTATTTCCACTTAACTTTTTCTCTTTTGTATTTATTAAAGTGATACCAAGGTCACATTTCTATTTAATCACTTACTAACCTTTGACATATATTTGATCACTTACCAACCTTTGACATTAATGACAATGTATTCAATAATTGACTTCCTGAGTGGATCTAACCATTGGTGGTTGCTAGAAATTGTTTGGGTTTGAATGGTCATCCAACTTCGTCCTGGAAAGAATGATGATCCAAACTTGCTATGAAATATCGACTACCGTGTTGATCTGACAGACTCAAGGGTTCTTAGTGCTACATCAACAAATTTCCCTTCGACTACACTCTAAAATGATAGTGCATGATAAAGTATGCACTACTACATACGTATGGAAAAATTGACGTTGTACTTCGACAATACAGATAAAATCGTTGTATTGTCGGAGTTTACTTGAATTTTTTTAATTTTTTTTTAAAAAAGCCCCGACGTTCATCAAATATCTGATGAAAGTGACTATTGTTGGATATCTGATAGTTGACCAGGTCAATGATGTGTGTACCTACGTTTGACAAAGTCAATATTTTTGTTCGTTAAGCATTGTCTCTTCGATCAACATCCGTCGAAAGTCCGACGAAAGTGCGATACATAATTAAAAAAATTTTGAAATATTAAGGACATTCGATGTTGTTGTTGTAATAACAATGGTTTGCAGAGGTTATAAGGGATATTTTTAGGTCATAATACAAAAATGTTTTATTTTTTTAATTGCATTACAAATAGTTAAACTAATGAAGTTGATTTTTTAAGATAATCGTCACTGAAATTTTGGTAAGAAAAAATGTCACATAACATTCCTCCAAAAGGACAAGGACGAGACTTGAGATCTGCATTAGTCGACCCTTGGATGATCGAAAATGTTATTTCCCTTGTGAAAAATGCAAGGGCTATAATAGAAGGATACTTTTAATAAAAACATCTAAAAAACATTGTAGTGAGCATGGACACCTTGAAGGCAGGCATGAATATCTTCCCTTGGTAAGTTATTCTTGCTATCATTATTATCCTCCACTAATATTTTGAATTGGAAATGGAGTCATAATTATTTTTTACCTTCATCCAATTTTTTCTTAGAGCTTAATTAAAAAAGTAGCATAGGGCTATTTTCATTGTTTTACTTGCATAGGGATCTGTTTGAGAAATATTTGTAGAGTTGCGAATTCCTCTTTGTTTGAGAAATATTGGTACCGATGCTTTGTTTGAGAATTATTTGCAGATTTGATAATTCCTCTTTTTATATTGGTAATTGTTTCATTTTTGAAAGTTTTGAAGATCAGTTCCAGTTCCAAGTAATGTCAACACTTTCTTTTTTAAATCACTAATGGAAAGTGGAAATTCCACACTAGCTTAATGTTGTATTTGTCAGGAAGATGAAAATAAAGGAAATATGGAGATTCCATATTCTTTTTCTCGCACCTTTAAGGGTTAAGAATTATAAGCATTAGGGGTCATAAGGACAATAAAGGAAATATGTAGATTCTTGTTCATGTTCTTTGTTTTCATATATTATATTTTGTAAATGTTTGTATTGTTTTAATATTTGTTATATACACTAATATTTCTTGATTATTTGTAATTATAAAGGAATGACACCTTGGGGCACTTCCCATGGAGGAAGACACGTTTGTACAAGCGCCTTCAGGAACATGGAGCGAATATTGAAGATCAAGTTAATGATCATATGGAAGAAGATGATGATGTTGATAACACAATTGAAGAAGATGGGTCAAATATATTGATCCAGGAGACATTTAATAATGTTGGAATGGATGATGATGGCAACCAACTTGATGGTGTTTTTGATATACCTATACTTGAGAAGGAAAGTCAACCTCTTTATGAAGGCTCCAAAACAAGTCTTCTCTCTGCTATATTGTTGCTGGTGAAATTAAAGGTTATGAATGTTTTTTCAAATACTTGTGTCACACAACTTCTAAGGTATGTAATATATTTTTTCACACTTAGTACATGATAAAGGTTTTCTTTTTTTTCTCTATTTTTATTTTTATTTGATCATATGTAAAATTTGGATGCAATATGTACGATCAATATTCTTTACATTAACCAAAATTGATTTTTTGTGTTGTAGATTGTGAGGTGAATTTTTGTTACTGCCATCAAATGTTTTATGTCACACATATCAATATTTACATGCCATAATGAAAGATATTGGAATGGAGTATCAAGTTATTCATGCATGTCCTGATGATCATATTCTATATTATGGAGAACATGCGTCGAAAGAAGACTCCCCAAAATGTCAAATTAGTAGATATTGAACTGATCAAGTAAAAAAAAGGTGCCTCACAAGGTTCTTCGATATATTCCCATAATTCCATTTTTGCGGCGACTGTTCAGGTGCAAAAGCATAACACGATTTATGGATTACCATGCAAAGAATAGAAGTAAATATGGTGTTCTTCAAATGCATGTGGAAGGATTTGCATTTAAGAATATAGATGAAATATGGCCACAATTTAAATATGAACCTCGTAATCTTAGGCTTTCATTGGCAGCTGACGATGTCAATCCATTTGGAGAGCTCAGATCTACTTACTCGGCGTGGCCTATTTTTTTTATCAACAATAACACTCCTCCATGGATGTCAATAAACATGGAGCACATAATGTTGGCAATGACTGTTCCAGGTATTTGCTTAGAATAATTTTTTTAAACATGGTAACATCTCATTTGTCTTATTTGTGTCATAATTATATCTTGTATTTTTTTGTTTACTCATATATGTTGAATTATCTCTTATAGTTATCTTTGATATTTATTTATTAGGTAAGTACCAAGTCAAAGATATGAATATAGATATCGAGCCTCTTATCGACAAGTTACTAGAGTTATGGAAGGGTATCACTATGTATGATATATCTAGACCAGATGGTGTGCAAAGGGAATTTAAATTCCATGCAATGCTTGTATGGACAATTCACGATGCCCCAGGGATAACACATTTATGTGGTATGTTATAACGTTACAATGCACTTTAATATATAGTGTTTAATTTTATGAATTTCATATCATGCATGTTTTTTATATAATCCCTTCATTAAACATACTTCAAGTAACTGATATAAAATTTAATCCATCTCTTGTAGGTCTTCAAACAAAGGGTACATTTTCATGTCTAGTTTGTGGTCCTATATGAAATATTGTCATTCAAGAAGTTTAGGAAAGGAGGTGTTTGATGAGTATAGGCACTTCCTCTCTAAGAACCATAAGTATCAAAGTACCGAGAAACATCTTTTCAATGGGAAAGAAGAGATTGGATTAAAACCACAGAGAATGACACCTCATCTATGGCAGTTGCAATATAATAGAAATCATCAAGGTATATTGGATCAAATCATCTATGTATATCATACATGAAATGTTTGAAATATTTTATATTTTTATTGCATTTTTTTCATTGTACTAATTGACAAGTATTGTTGTAATATGTTTAATTTATATGCTTCACCTTGAAGGTCGTCATGAAGGAATTGAAAATGGGGCTCTTCCACAAGGAATGAAAAGTTATCTCGTACAATTCAGTACACTCCCCTACTATGAGAACCTATAAATTTTTCACTTGTTTGATACAATGCACATAGGGAAGAATGTAACATAAACATTATGGTGAATCTCAGATGGAAGGAGTGACAAAGAAAAAATCGTGAAGATTGGTAATGACATTAATGAGGCCAATCATGCAATGCAATGTGTGATTCATTCAAATAACAAGGCAGAAGTGCCCTTCCATGGTTATTGACAGAGCAACAAAGAAAGGATGTAAAAGAGGTTATTGCAAAAATTAAATTTCCCACTGGATTTTTTTCAAACATAAAGAATATCCTAACAAAGAAAGGTGAATTAGGTGGGGTAAAAACTCATGATTTCCATACCTTGATTAATATAATTATTTTTTTGTATGTATTTCTATATTGGTGAAACATCTTGTTTGTGTTTTTTTTCTACTAATTTGGGAATGAATAATGACTCATTTTTTATGTTACAATATGTTCTACCTCTATCTCTCGTAGACAACTTTGACAACAATGTCAAACAAGTTATATATGATCTTGGAAAATACATGAAGTAAGTGGTGATTCATATGAAAAGTATAATTTGTTCAATTCGTTGTACAACTTATATTTGATTGCATGTGTTTTACTTGTAATGTAGTACTATATACCTTTTTGTTGAAACCTGTGATTTTCTTGCATCATTTGTAGATGGTTGTCATCTAAAGAAATCTATAAAGAAGATATAAAGTATTGAAGGTTACAAATTCCTCGTCTAATGTGTGAAATGAAAAAGTATCTACCTTCGACATTTTTCAATGCACAAGAACACTACCTCGTACACCAAATTGAGGAGATTGAAAAGTGTGGACTTGTACACACAAGGTCAATGTGGATGGTTGAGATGCACTTGAAATCATTGAAGCCTTTGGTTAGATAAAGAGCATGTTCTGAGGGTTGTATGGTAGAGGGATATATGGTATATCAAACCATGATTTATATCACTTAATATCTTCCTAAGATAGATGCAAGTGTTAATGTGGATTGCATTTGGGATGTAAACTCCATCGACCAATTTGAAGGGGAGCACCTATTGGGGAAAGGTAGAATGCAGAAAGTGACATGTAAGTAGATGGTGAGGATTTATAATACATTTGATTTTTTGTTTTTATGTATATCGTACTTATTTAATTTTTAGTATTCCTTCATAATCCATTATTATGAAGGTATACCATGGTAACTTATTATATGTGAATTTTTTTATTTTAATACAGTTGGTCGAGAGTGGGATGCAATACATTTATACATTGCAAACAATCTTGATTGGATGAAGGTATGGATTGAACGATGTATGCAATCTAATAATGGTAGGTTATCATGGTATGGTGTGTCTACATTGGTCAAAGAAGTTGAATGTAAAGGAGATACAAATTTTACACAAAGGGAAATTGATTTATCATATGGTTTAAAGATAAAAAAGAAAGCAYATTCACCCATACTATTTAGTTTTTTTTGTATATCATATTGATGTATATCGCGTGTTGTTTTTCTTATAAATTTGCATAATTTCCAAGAATAAATATGTTTATCAATTAAMAATGCACTTTTTATGTGTCTGGCATATTTTATTTGAAACACCACAAGGTTGTGTGGTGCAATGGCCACAAATTTCACATCAAAAAGTTGGATGAAAAGATTAAAACTTTTGATAGTGTAATAACTGCAATGTTTCAGGTTACTAATGTTTCCTCGAGAAGTGACAAACATCCAGAAGTCTATGAAAATTGATGCTATGGGTTTTTGGATGATATACTTGAGTGTGAATTTAAATCCTTCAAATTAGTTCTGTTCGACGTCAAATGGTATAGGATACGAATGAATGAACATGATCCTGATAGAACTGTTAATCAACATACTAATGGATTTATCATGGTTAATACAAGGAATGTTGATCTAGGATCAGATCCCTGTTTTCTTCCAAGACAATGCGAACATATATTTTACTCAGAGATTCCAGGTAGAGGGGGTTGGTCATATGTTAGATATGATCCAAGAGGAAGACCGATAATGTATAATGTAGTGGAAGAAGATGATATTGAAGAAGAAGATGATGTAGAGGAGAAGTTAGTTCATGTGTCAACCAAAGACATTGTATAAGTTCAAGGAGATGTTCTAGACAATGTTTTGGATGAATATGATATCGACGATGTTTTAGATGAAGAAATTGAAGAAGTCGAACCAAATGTAGGAGACAATGTTCCTGATGATGATATAGACAATGATATGATTGGAAATGATGACATTGATGATGATGTTGATATGGCCAATCCTTACAAAATCAATTATGAAGCAGATGATACATATGTTGGGTTGGATTAAGAAGAAGATTAATGATATCAAAATGTTGAAATGTAGGAGGTATATTGTATTTTTATGTTTTCAGTTGATTTGTTCTCTTTCATTTTCCTTAATTTTTTGTTTTAATAGTTTCTATGCTTGATTCTTATTATGTTGCTTTCCAATAGTTTATAGTAGATAAATTGGGTATTGGGGAATTGAGAGTGATG
>JASDQU010312740.1:0-11561 GCA_032191745.1 Picea mariana | reverse complement strand
CTACAACAAATGGATTAATGTCAATTATACAATGAGATTATTTAAAAATTAAACATACACCATGATAACATTAAAATATTTTATAGTATTAAAGAGAAATATTAGAATTATTATACATACCACAAAAATGTGTTAGTCTAGGGGCATCATGAATTGTCCATAAAAGTATTCCACGGAATTTAAATTTCTTCTCCCCGATTGGTTTACATATGTCGTACATTGTGATGCCAGCCCATAACTTTAGTAGCTCGTTGATAAGAGGCTCGATATATACATTCATATCTTTAACCTGGTACTTACCTAATTGTTTGAAATTACAAATAATTACTAAAGGAATGATATCATGTAATATATATAATTAAATAAATAAACAAAAGATATTATGCAAAGATTGAAACAAATGAAAATGTTAGATTCAAATAATTAATCTAAACAAATACGTGGAACAATCATTGTCAAAATTATGTGCTCCCTCTTTATTAACATCCAAGGAGGAATGTTATTGTTGATAACAAAAATAGGCCACATTGAGTAAATAGAACTAAGCTCTCTGAATGGATTAACACCGTCAACTGCCAATGAAAGCCTAACATTACGAGGTTCATCTTTGAAATCTGCCCATTTTCCTCAATTTCCCTAAATGCAGAACCATCGGCAGACATTCAAAGAACACCATCTTCACTTCTGTTACGTGCATGGTAATCCATAAATTGTGCTATGCTTTCACACCTGAACAATCGTTGCAAACGTGGAATTATGGGAATATGTCAAAGAACCTTTCGAGGCACCCTTTTTGTTACTTGATCGGTTTGATATCTACTAATAAGACATTGCAGACATTCGGTTTTTGAAGCATGTTGTCCATAATATATAATATGGTCATTAGGACATGCATCTATAGTTTGATAATCCATTCCAATGTCTTTCATAATGGCATGCAAACCTCGATAAGTGCGAGGTAAAATATTTGACGATGGTAACAAAAATTCGCCTAACAATCTACACGATAACAAACAACTAGTTAATGTGAGAATATTAATCGTAAAAAATGCATTCCTATTTTACACATTAATTAACACTAAAAACAAATATAAAAAAATCAACATTTATGTACAGTATGAGATGAAACATATTACATACCTTAGTATCTGTGTCATACAAGTGTTCAACAAATTATTCATAACCTTTAAGTTCACCAGCAACAATGTAGCGGAGAGAAGATTTGCTCTCGATCCTTCGTAAAGTCGTTTATTTGCCTTTTATAATAGAGGTTCATCATAAATACTAGCATTTTTCCCATCCTCATTCCGTTGCGAAAACAAATCTTGGATCATTTGATTTGTCCCATCATCTTCTTCCATGGGATCATTAACTTGATTTGTCCCATCATCTTCTTCCATGAGATCCTCATTTGCTTGGTCATGATGATGTTCCTCAGCTTGTACAACATTATTTCTACTAATACTTGGTGCAATATTTTGTGAAAAGTTAGAGGGAAACTCTAACTTTATAATTACAAACAATCATGCAAAATTAGTTTATACTATAACAAACATTCAAACAATATATATACATATATATAATTTTATATAAAATTGACAAAATAAAAAAAGATAATGAATATATAGCTAATTACCATGGGACGATATTTATTCAATCCGCCATCAATGTGACCATATTTCCTAAAATGTTTTGTAGTTGTTGCTATTAAAATTCTTACGAGACGTCTGAGGTAACATTTTTTACAAGGGAAATAACATCTACCATCACCCTTTTCACCCGCTTTACTTTTTCCCCCCCTCTAACAACATTCTACGACATCTTTCCGCACAAAAATACCCTTTTGGAACCGTCGTTGTTATAGCAAGATTGTCGCAACATCTTTAAATCATCAAATATTTATAGGCCAATTTTAGGTCACTATCATCTCAATTGCGATGATAGTGACCTAAAAATATTGTTTTTTCCACTTATTTATTTTAGGTCATTTTCAACGGTAAATTTCGACTAAATTATTATGGTCAATGTTCGTTGCAAGAGAGACGGACAATCTACAGGCATCGCTCGTGAGACGAACACTGACCATAATAATTTAGTCAAACTGTAGAAATCGAGATTGCGACGAATATGGGGTAGATTTAGAAAAGATGAACTTTTTCTCTTGCATGTTGCGACGAAAGAGTACTTTCGTCGCAAATTTTTCAATATGTAGTAGTTTTATATCGCACACAATATGAAATTCATGTATTTTGCATTATTTTCACTAGGTTTATTCCCAGTCGCATATGTTAGTGGATTGTTGGGGATGTATAAGAAGTCACAAATAATTTCCAAATATAAAACCCACATGCCATTAGATATGTTCACATCCTTATGCTCAATAATGCATAGTTTATTCCATCAAACAACATAGCCCTATTTGTGGGGAAACCTTCTTGACCGTAAATGTTCTCTCTTGAGATCTACCTTCCATTGGTTAGACTGTTTCCGAAGGAACTTGCTCTAATACCAATTGTTAAACTTAAGCTTATACTAAGAGGGGGGTGAATTAGTATAATATACTTTTTACTTTAATTTAGCATTCATCAATCATTCATTAACTTTAAAATAATAAATGCATGTAAACTCAAATCACGTACATAGAGTTTAACTTGGATACCCTTGCGGGACAAAACCACAAAAACTTATCTTTATCAATGTATGTAGGCACCAACCTACTATTAAAAATCTTGTAGGAACTAACCTACTGGTGACACCAATCTCCTCAATTGAACGCCAACTCAACAAGATATTGTGTAGGAACCAACCTACTAAAGACACCAATCTTCTCAGCTGAGCACCAACTCAGCAAGATATTGTATAGGCACCAACCTACTAGAGACACCAATCTCTTCAACTAAGAACCAACTTAGTAAGACTTGTATAGGAACCAACCTAAGATATTCATACACATAGTACTTTTGAATTCACCTGCATGCTTCATACTTCATATATTTCATAGCATCATCATACCCTCAACGCCTCTCCTTGCTTTATACCCCAGACATAGATTCAAACCCTAGTCATATTTAGCCTTCATTCCCTAATGAACCTCATAGAATCATTCCCATGATATAATTCTAGATTTTAGAATCACAACCTCAAAACAACACACTTTGTAGCATCATAGACCTTAGTCCTTTATAGTGCACCCTTAAAACTCCAAGAAAACTTCTCTTACACACCTTTAGACCCCAAGAATACTCTCCAACTTATCTTTCACACCTCAGATCTCTTATGTGCACCTCATACTTGATATTCTTGCTTTTATTCTCTTCAAATGAAGTCATTTATGTTGTATTTATAGTGTATCTGTGCTCATGTTTAGGGACGACCTGTAAATACTGGCTAAGCCACCCTAAACTTTCTGGTTGAGTTGTTTGACAAAAAAATTCATATATCCTCATTCCTAAGGAGTTAGAGGGAATGTCACATACCACTGGAAAGGCATCATAATAGCTTCCCAACCATATAACCTATTCTCCCATTTGAGCTATGTATTTAGAGTAAAAATTCCTTCAAAGATAGGGTATCCAAATTGAGCATCAAAAATCCAAAAACAATGTTTCCAACAATCTCCATATTGAAATATTTATCTTGGACATCTGTAGTATCCCCTTGTCTTTGACATCAATGACAACAATATTTCCAAAAAAATCCTTGTCTTATTTAGTTTTAAATAAGAAATAATAAAACCATTTGCCACAAAAATAGTGAGAAATCCCTCCTTTGATCAAACCTTGCCAGCTCTTTTGGATCCAAATTACCATGGCCCTGGGAAAGGGTGAAACCCCAATTAATAGGCTAACCAAAGCACTATTCATGACAAATATCCATTTTTCATGCATTTCAATGAGGGACTGCAACCTCTGAAATCACTTCCAAAGTTTTAATGAAATGAGAGGAAGTACTCTTGAAAAATTTACGTGGGGAGGAGACAAAAACCCAAAATGCATCAATCTACGAGATAGGAGGAGGGAGGGAAGATCCCCGCCCCCCTAAAATTGAATCCATGAAATCTCATGGGTGCCCAAATTGCTATGGTTTCAAACGACAAAGCATCAAAAAATTATATTATTATTAGTATTTCTTTGTTTTTAATATAAATAAATAAAAAGGTTTATGTTAAACATGTTATGAAAAAGGAGGGAAAGTTAAGTAATCATTATTCTCAAAAATTAAAATAACATATCATTAAAATTGTCTACTAAATCATATCAAAATTGCCACTCAAAGATACAACATTGCACATAAAAGTCCATTTGTCTTAAAAGTGGGAAACACAAAAGTCCAACAATCCAAGTGAGAATGTAAGGCCTCACCGAGGCTTCACCTTATTGACCAATATCTTATTACGTTCATTCATAAAGGGTTTTATTTTTATTTTTAAAAATAGAGTCAATATGTTTTAGGTATTGGGTATCGGGGTATTCATAGGTATTAAGGGGTATAAAAAGGGGTATCTAGTAAAAATATGGGTTTCTTTTATTGGAAAGATGTCTTGGGAGGGGGGTTCAAAAAAATGATTTTTGGAGGTATTTATCAATATCTACTGAAATTATGGGTATTATTTAATATCCCATGAATACAAATGTTATGTCATAGGTTCACTGAGTGAAGACCCCGTGTAAAGCGTCCACCTATGGATGGTAGTAGGAACAATGCCAAGGTGGGCATAGAGAATTTCTACAAAAGGTTACAATGCAAATGTTTCCTACCTAACCAATGGACAAAGTGGTGACCATTCCATGTTTCCTTTATACAAGTTGGGAAACCTTGGGTGCATGAACTAGACATGTGGACCTAAGGGGTAAACATCCATTAGCCATTGAAGATACCTTCAGACACACTTGGGCACACTTTTCAGAAAAACTTGGGTGCACTTTGACACTTGTGGGTGAAATATTGAACACATTTTGGTGCACATGTTGAGTAAACTTGTTAGATGCATACGATTGGCAAACAAGAAGCTAAAGAAAGAAAATTTTCCATATGGCACTTGCGTCCACATTAGAGTGAATGGGATTGCAAGTCCAAGGAAAGTCTCATATAAAAGGAGGACCTTCAAAAGTCTAAGGCATAAAATACTATCATTCATTCTATTTTAAATGAGATTTTTAGTTTGTGCTAAGTTTAGGGTTAGGCACAATAGGATGAATTGCATTAGGTAAGGGAGAAGAATAAGAAGACATGACTTGTAGGAGGTAGGCATGTGGTTGCTTCAAGGGTTGGATTAGATTTTTTTGTAGGAATTTGTACTTTGTGTAATTGTATTTTGTAAATGAGCCAAAAGAATTTGGTCATGCTCCTCTATTGTACATTGCAACATTCTTCATATAAATAACATTAAGGCATCCACCTTGGGTGCTGCCTATACTTGTGGATTATGATTGTTTTACTTGGATGAATGTGATGTTCCTTACTTTTCTTTGTGTTGGTAAATAGTGAAATATTGGTGAAGTATAAGTGTTTTTAGGATGTTTTAAGGAAATGATTGGATGCATGCCTATTGTTGGCTGAAATTGGTTGTGTTGGAATTAGTTTTTCATCTAACATACTATAGCTTAAGGTGAAGTTATGGAAAAACCTTAATTGAAGAGGAATATTGTGGTTGTAGTAAGTGTAAGTTGGTCAACACAATGTGGCTGAGGCAAGGCAATGTTGCACGATCGGAGATGCCAAAAATAAAAAAATTGGGAAAGACTCTTAGGTCTGTGATAGATGGTATCAAAGCTCAACTTCTCCAAAAATTTGGTTTCATAACCTTGTTGGTTGTTCTTCACCATGTTACAAAAGGAAGAAATGGGTTGGGAGAGTGTTCTAACAAGTTCGAGACAAATTTGAAATCATATTTTTGTAAGGAAGTTGCTTGGGAGGTTCCAATGCTTCTTGATGAAGCATCTAGCATCATAGGTATTGGAGTAACCCTTATTTCAACAATTGTTTGAAATATTTCCAAAAGTTGTTGGAGGTCGGATGAAAGAAAAGGATGATATTGAGTTGTTGTTGCAGGTTGCAGTTGGTCCAAGAACAACCTAGATAGTGATACAACTACACCTTAGAGTGCATTTCACGAATTTAAGATGCACATAAAAGTAATTTGAGAGTGTATTGGCTTAAAGTGTAACTGGGCTAGGCATCCCCCCATCGATATTTTGAAGATGACATTGCATGGCACCCATTGGCAGGCCACTTTAGGTAGAGGTAAAGCTCTTATTTCTTCTCGTTGTATTTCATTTCCTTTAACAAGTTGTGCACAACATGCTTCTATCGTATATGGAAGGGAGAATCCCTTCTTGGAGGAGTCTTTACAGTGGATAGGTGTCTTGGTTGAAAACCAATGGAAAAATCTTAGCTTGTTATGTGGATTTGATCATCAATGGAAGGAAATTGCATGCATTAGTGAATTTTAGTGCCTTGCACAACTTCTTGAAGAAGGATTTGGAAAGTGAACTCAGACATAGAGTTGGATCGTGTGGTGCTTCAATCAAGGTAGTCAATTATAAGGCTAAGGCAACAGTTGTGGTTGCATATACAGTTCAAATATAGTTGGAAAAAAGGAAGGGACATGCAAACTTTAAAGTATTGCAGATGGGTGAATTTGAAGTCATTCTTGGGCAGGAATTTATAAGGAGAATTCAATCGGTTCTCATGTCATTTGCAGAGAAGTTGGTGATACTTGGTGGAAATAATACTCATGTTGTGCACACAATAGAAAGGAATCTAGATAAAAAGGTGTGTATTTCGTCTACCTTAAGAATGAAGAGGGTAGCCAAGTGCCTAAAGTCTTAACTTTTGTATCAGTTAGTAGAGAAGTGAATGAGGATCAAGTTGAGATGCTTGTTCCACCAAGACTTGCCAATGTGTTGGATGAGATTTCATATCATATGCTTGATTCTTTGCCTAAAGTGTTCCTACCTAGGTCCAATGTTAACCATCATATTTAGCTTGAAGAGGGTTGCAGCCTTTAGCTAGAGCTCCCTATCAACTTTTTGGACCTGATTTAGAATATTTGAGGTGGCGGTTGACTAAGCTCATCAAATTTGGATTCATTAGGCCTTCTAGGTTCTTATATGGTGCACCAGTACTCTTCCAAAGAAGAATGACACACCAGAATTGAGCATGTGCTTGGACTATTGTGAATTGAACAAGAAAAACATCAAAAACCAATACCCCTTACCTCTGGAACCAAATTTTTTTGACAAGTTAGCTAAGGTCAATATTTTCTCAAAGTTGGACTTGAGGCAGGGATACTAGCAAGTAAGGATTGCATAAGGAGATGAGATAAAACTACATGTATGACAAGGCATGATAATTTTGAATTTCTTATTATGCCTTTTGGGTTGTGCAATACTCCAACTACCTTTTTTACTTGGATGAAAAATGTGTTCATATTGTTCTTGTCCAAGTTAGTGGTTGTATACCTTGATAACATTATGGTGTTTAGTGAGAACATGAAAGACCATAAAAATCATTTGGAAGAAGCCTTTGAGGCCTTGAGGAAAAATAAATTCTACTTGAAGGATTCCAAGTGTGTCTCGAGGAAGACCAAAATTCCATTCTTGGGCCATTGGATTGGATAAGGATGCATCTGCATGGATATTGTGAAGAAAACTAAAATTGAGGATTGGGAGGAACCAAGAACAATTCATGAGGTAAGGAGTTTCCTTGGTTTGGCTAACTACTACTGTAAATTTGTTGAAGGTTACTTTAATATTTTAACACCACTTAGTGATTTTTTGAAGAAGAACAAACCATGAAATTGAACGAAGAAGTGTCAAAAAGCATTCCGGAAACTAAAGCACAGACTTGTGTCAGAACCTATGCTGAAGCTGTCATATTTTTAGCTGTCATTTGAAGTGTGTAAATATGCTTCTGTTGGAGGATTTTTGTCATGGGAGGGTCATCCAATGGCCTATTAGAGCTGAAAGCTACAGTATCATGAACAAAGATGCATTGGCAATGAGAAAGAGATGATTGTAGTTGTACATTGCCTACAAGCATGGAGGCACTACTTGTATTAATTCTAGTGTACATTATGATCAAGGTGGGCATGAGGTATCTGAGATATTATTTGAGTTACTAGAATACATTGGCTTGATGTCTTTTTTAATCCTTAGAAAATAGGACGGAAAGGAAGTTCATATAAACAATTTTTTTAGCACATGATGTCAATCCTAAAAATGAGAACTTAATGAAATAGTTAAACATGATTTCACGAGATACGATCCTTATGGTATATGCAAGGGTATTGAAAGTGAATGTATTTAAGTGTAATGATCTAGTGGCCACGTGTATTTTAGTATGAAATAATAATGTTTCTTTAATAGAAAATGATTTTTTCTTTAGTGCACACACCTTAAAAAATCTATACACATGATTACTGATGAAATTAAAATTTAAGAAAGGGATACTATCTGTAGTGTTTCTGAGTTCTATGTACTTTCACAAAACATGCTTCTAGTAAGCTACACTCATCTATTATAATTTTAAATTCATTTTTATATATTTCCATTACTTTCTTGATCTTACATTGTTTTAAAAGAAGGAGTTGAATCCTATTTTAGAACCAAGAAAAGGATGGGAAGAAAAGTTGGATAAACGTATTATAGACACTCAACCAACCTTATCTAGTAAACAATTGAATATTGTGAAGAACTATCCCATGAATAGAATAAATGATGGAAATGTACATGTTTTCTTAATTATTTCTTAATTATAAATGAAGCTTCTTAATATTCGACTAATCCATACCTAGTGAAAAATGTGTTGCCAATTACAATTGACTCCTGGTTTAATGTCCAAACTTGTATATTGTGCTCACCATGTTTAAATTAGAACTATTTTGAAAATGTTTCATGAAATTTAAATAATTACATAAGATTATGATAAGATTCATACAACTAAAGTCATTGAGAAAACAAAATTTGTTTAAATTGGGGAGGAGATGGAGAAAATCAGATTTGCATGTAAGCTTGGGAACCATACCATCATAAAAGCCAAGAGTACAATTATTTTAACTACAGACAATTAGATGGATCAACATGAAACAAGATCCTCATTCAACATGAGGTAATTTTAAGGGTTTAGTAATTATGTTAACATATCCAATATTTTATATGTGGATCTTGACTAATAATAAATGATGGTGTTATAATGGCATAGGAATGAAACCAGTTCTTAGTTTTATGCAATTCAAACAGAAATCTTAGTAACTAATCATATGCACTGAAATGTCTTTTTTATAGGTTATTTAAGGCCTACTAGATAAAGAAAAGTATAAAACGTTCGTGAGGAAAAGTTTGTGAGGAAAAGTTGGTGAGGATATGGAAGTGTTATAAATAATTCCACATGTTGCAATTACAAGGGTGCAAAGGAATTATGCATATGCATATGAGAAAAGGTATCCAATTTAAGTTAATTTCATCATATTATGTATTTTAGAATGGTGGTATCATTTCATTCATGATATAAAAAAAATAAGCTATTTCCATTGCAATATTGGCATCCTTTCCAATGAGTAGGTTTAGTTGTGTTCTTGTTGTTTAGGAGACGAGATAGCTCCTTATATGCATATCTAAGGGGACCATGCTCTAGAAATGACCGAATATATTCATCCTTATACTTTGGGATGGTTAAGGAATGAAGTAATGGAGCATGAACATAGGGGAATGAAAAATTTGAATATGAACCAAGGAGGAGGAAGATGAGTTACTAAGAAATATAAAAGCATGTTTGAACATAACAAAATGTTTCTTGTAAATGAGATGAGAGAAAACATTTCAAGCTCGTTATGAGGTTAGAGATTATTTTCCAAAAGTTTAGACAAAGAAGATTCATTCCTTCAAATATTAGAAAACAACTTTGTGTTGAATATGATAAGTCAAGAAGTCCATTGAATGAGGAAACTACAACACAATTGGCATCCCATTTCTTTGAGGTCACTTCTCAACAAGTGAAACAAATATTTGACTCACGGGTAAAATAATCTAAAAAATTATTGATCGCACCACCAACAATAAGTATATTCTACTTTTAAATGGCATCTCGTTATATTTTCATTTTATAGTGCAAGAGAACTCATATGTGTGTGTTTAACTATTAATATGTCCTCACAATTCAATAACTATACTCCAAGATCAAGGCCAATAAACAAATTTGGTGAAGAGGCTTATTGTGAATCACATCGCTTTGGAAATCATGGGAAAAAAACATTGTTAAAACAAGAAAGAAACATTGTGGCTTTCCCTCCATTGGTGAGTGTTATGTTCATTAAGTTTATTGCATATTATTATGACTTTGTCAAACTAGTTTATTTGTGCAAAGTACATTTTACACTTGCACTTTTACTTTGTTAATATTGCTAATTCAAGAAATGAGCTAGGTCAAAGTGACCAAACAAAAAAATGCAAGGGACAGTTGATGTTGATATCACAATGATGTTTGGTGATAATAGCAATAAAAATTTAGGTGTTTCATCCTCAACAAAAAAGGCAATGCATACTAGTGAAAAACAAAGAATGAAAGGATCGATTATTATTGACATATTGATGATGGCAACTAAAAATCATAGTAAAATTGATGTTTCATCCTCAAGAAATGAGACAAGGTAGATCGATGAAACATGGGAAGTGCATGGGGTAGTCTATTGATATGAAAATAATGGAAATTACGATTCATAGTAAATGGGTATTTCATCCTCAATAAACAAGGCAAGGAAGAGGGGTTAATAATAATAAATTCAAGGGGAAACTATTTATATGTAAATTATGGAAGCTTAGAATCATATAAAAACTATTGTTGTTATAATGAGTAAGAAATAAGTGAAAAAAGAAAAAATTCCAAGATGAATAAAAAACAACATTATATACAAAATGGTGAAAAAAATCTTATGATACACTAATCATTTTTTTTTGAGATTTTTCCATATTGAAAATTCATTCTACTATAATAATATGTTACATGCAAAAGGATGTGCACTGTCCTAACCCCTACATTATGATTATTTAGCTTTTAACATGATTATAGCAATGGCGTAGTTGTGTATTTACATGTCAACGTTGATTTGTGGTTCATTTTCTTTACTTTACATTTCAATAGTAAATAGTGTAATGTTTATGCCATGCAGATAGTGTAATTTTTATGAAAGGGTAATTATGTTTGGATTGTAGATTTGACGACTTTAAATTTTGTGTATAAATTTAATATCATCATTTCCTAACTAGTTAAGATAGGTTTCATAAATTAAACATTAAAACCTATAAGATACATATAAAATCGTCATCCTCACATTTCCATGTAAATAAGTTAAAATCTTCTTTATGCATACATGTCAAAGTCTAAATACAAGTCATGGTTTGCCTTGGAGTCTTGACCATGATGGAGGTTTTTTTGGGGAAGAAGGTATTGGTTGGATTCTGGCCTGGGAGTTTCTTTTTGTTTAGTTAGGGGAGAAATCTTATTAGTCATTGTGTTGTGGTTGGAGGACACATGACTCAGTTATAGAAGCTTGGGGAGGGGAG
>JASDQU010312737.1:0-10107 GCA_032191745.1 Picea mariana | reverse complement strand
GTCCTCTTGAACAAATCTTGTCCACTCATCTTCCAAACGAAGAGATATCTTCTTTCAAGGCTTGAAATTCTCTATCCTTCTTGAGCTTTATCATGAAATGGTTAAGGACTTGGGCCTGTAATCCTGGTCACATGGCAAGGAGTCTGAAAGAGGTATCCTATTCAGATGGATAGGTTCAAATTGACACGATATCTCCTATCTCGACTGTCTTACAAGCTTATGTCCCAAGAAGCCTCAGGAGATAAGTTGTGGCATATAGATTATCAATCAGAAGCATAAGTTCATAAGGAGATGAATGCATACACATATCATGACCATTCCACATAGAAACCATTTATAGATACACATATATACACAAACCCATGCATTCATCCATTATTTCAGTTCAATACATAAAGTATGAGAATACTTATCAGAACCATATAATGTGAAGCGATAACGGAAAGGGTTGGCCGTTTCCACCCAACCATAGACTCAATCACTCCTAACATATTTACCACTAGCCACCCCTAATCTAGACCATGATGCTTTGAGATATAATCCTTTCTTCTGGCTCAATGAAAGTAGGGAAGTGTTGGCACAGGGGCAGACCCAGGGTTCAACACTTCAACATCGCACCAACAAAACCCTAACTACCAACCCTTTCAGCAACACCTGCGAAGCAGGAAAAGTCTCACCCGAGGTAGAAGCAGAGGGGGTTACAAGACTCAGGTGTCTGTAACCAAGATGGGACATAGATCTGTGATAATGACACTTCGTAGAGTATTCTAGCAACACTTAGAAGGTGACATGAATTATTTCATTATCTTCATTAACATCGCAGAACTTACCCAAAGATAGATCGGCGCAGTAACAATAAAGATTAAGTAATTCAACCACTTAGCACACAAAACTGAGTTAGATCTAACATTCATTCATCTTTAAGACAAGTAAAGCACTAAGCAACAACAGATCTATCTAAAATACATAATAATCAAAGCACTGAGCATATTCATAACATAAACTATACAACAAAAAGCCAACCAAAGACACAATATATACATGGTTCACCCCAGTGTGGGGCTATGCCCACCAACCTCTTTGTCTTCTTTATTATTCTTCAATCTCTTACATTCAATGAATCTTGTGCACTAAGCCACAAAGTCGAGCTTCGCATAGGATATGAGATCTGCACACTGAGCACCAGATCCTCCTTACAAACTAGGTCAAGGCACAAAGACAACTTCTCTATCAATCACAGAGCCTTACTCACATACATTCCATGGCACAAAGCGGCTCAAGCTACCTGCACTTATCTCCACAAGCTATTGACTACTTCTACCATACATTATTACTAATTTATACTTTTACAAACACTTATAATAAGGCCTAATCATGGGTAAACCTGTGGGCTGACATTCCATAACCCATTACAAAAACCCTAGAGACCCCTTGTTGGGTCCACATAGCCCGCAAAATAAGTGAGATCCACAATCTCAGCTCCATATGGGCTCTCCTTTCTCTACCAATGTGTCAAATTCCAAAAAGTGGTCAAACCTAACCAAGGTTTTCTCAAAACATGGTCGAGGGCCAACAGGCCCCCAACACTCACCTGTGACTCGTCTTGTGTCACTCAGGTCTGGGCAATGTTGCTTCGAAGGCCTCGAGCTTCACTAGATCTACCTCAACTTGCTACTTCACCTGAGCCGACTGCTCAGTGAGCTCTTGGATCATCTACTTTGTAACAGACCTTTCTAGGCATTGTTCCAATGCTGCAACCACTTGGTCCAATTGCAAGTCCTGCCCTCAATATCCTCAAACACCGTGCAGGCTTCATCCTGCATAGCTTGCAGCTTCTGCGCAACTTCCATTACCTTGCCATGGATGGTAGTAATTTGCTGCTGCACTGCGTGTTGTTCTTGAGATCTCTTCATTCTTTAAACTATGGTGAGTAGCTTCATCTATGTCTACAAGAAGAGTGCCTATTGTTGTGCCTCCTGCAACTGCGCTTCCAGTTTCCTTATCTCAGGATATTCTGTGTGGTGTTCATAAGTATGTGCACTTCTATTGCTCAACTATTTTCACTCTGAGGCGAGGGTCCTTATCCTTATTACTGTGTTCTTAGCGGTTTCCTCCCTTTGATCACACACTTCATGTGGGGTGCTCGGTACTGGTTGGACCTCCAATTCTGTTATCCTCGCTTGAAGCTGCTGGATGGTCTCAACGAGCTTCACTACTTAAGCCTCAACCGACTCATGTTCCTCCTGTGCCAAGCCTGGCACAAAGTGACATGATTTACTCACTACCTCTTTGACTGCAACCCGTTCTGTGAGCAACTTCTCCTTTTCTCTCTGTAGGTTCACTTTATCTTCCTAGAGCATTGCCTGAAACTCTTCTCTCTCACTTTCATACGTGATTACACTATACCACGCTACTCATAATTGCTCTGAGACATCATATTTCTCTTTTTTCAAGGATCCTGTAGCCTTCTCCTTTTCTTCCTGTATTTTCTGAAGTCAGGCCTCTATTGCATCTGCTAGTCTTCTCAATTGGGTTGGTTCATCCCCCAATTTTGCAATCTGTGACGAGGAAGGCACAATAGGTACTACGCGGACCAAACAAATAGCTTGTTGTATTTCCTTAAGTTCCTTCTCAATCCTTCCATACAACTCCTCCTAATTCGATCCATATCTCTGCAAGATGTCCTTAGAAGCATCCTCCATGGCTCCTCGGACCAAACCGATGTCGTCCTCCGTGAGCATTGCTTCTAACTGGGGCTTACTGGCGCGCATCTTCTTTTGTGTTGAGGGTTTCAGTAGGGGGATCTTTCGATGGTGTATCTTCACCTACTCCTTTCTCATCCCCCTTATTTTTCCATCTGCTTCATCTCCTCCTCCTCTTGGCAAGACAGATCCATTTTCTTCAGAGGCATTGTCCTCCTCATCGGTCTCTATATTCTGGACTTCTTCCTGCTTCTTCTTCTTCTTTGTCCCACTGGACTGTCTAACATGCTCAAGTCGGGTGACCATGGGGCTTCCTATGGTGTCAATCTTGGAGAGTTCTACATCAGCAATGGGTACAAGGAACTCCTCTAGCCATTCCTTGGTGATCTGATCCATGTCTTCATCTGTCAGCTTGTAATATTATTATAACTCTTCCTTGTTCTCATCTCTGCACATAGTATTATAGATGAAATGCAGATCTGCGTGACACTTTTCTGTCGGTCTATATTGGTGCAGGGTGCACGGTGTCATGCATGGAAATGACTCAATGGAAACCTTCAGTTGCTGAAAATAGGCATGAAACATAGCGTTGGACTGCCACTTCTTTGTCATGTCGTTGGTGTACCAAAAGGTAGAAAACTTAGCGGCCAATGACTCTAATGGTTCAATATTGCCCAATTCATCTACATTCCCACCACACATTTTCCTATGAGGTCCACCATGAACCCAATGACCTGTGTGGGGAGGTTCTTTCTTACGAGCTTTCCAGCTATGAGTTGGAAAGAGAGGTGCACTACGCCATCCTGGATAGAGGCTACCTTGTAGTCTCGCTTTCATTTTTTGACTTCGCCATAAGCCTCCTTGATGTGTTGTGCCAGGGAGCGGTCTGAGGCCTTCCCTCATAAACTATTGAGGGTCAGGTCCCTTCATGCTTAATCCTGTAATCTAGTGGATCAGTGCTAGATCCACATTAATCCTCCAGTTGAGCCACAAGTATCCTCCATGATAGCACAACAAGAGGAGTTTAACGCAAGCGTTAACCTTTTGGTGATGACCAAAATGGGGAATCTTCATCACATTTAGCATGGTGGACTGCGCCATTTCCTTAATCCATGGCTGGGAGACGAGGTGAGGCTTCTTCTCAACTAACTTCGTCAATTATTGGTGGGGTTCTAGCATAGAATATTTATTTTTTTCTCCTAGGTTGAAGTCATTTTTCTTTAGCAGCAGGATCTGTCCTAGCTGGCTCCCAGCTATGCGTGTTCCTTTTGGAATGTACACAGTGAACAAGGTGTACTCACAGTCTCATGGAATGTTGTCATGGTTAAATGCACTATCCAAAGGCAAAATTTACTCAGGTAGGATGGATGGGATCTGCTTCACATTAGCCAGATCACCATGATGCTTACTTCGCTACTCAGTCACGATGTTGACATGGCCAGAACATCATCCTGTCGAAGGGGAAGCCTGCAATCCCCTAGTCGATGATTCTTAGACACCTTCAGATAATTGTCTGTCGACCATTATCTTCTTGAGGACATCCTCGACAGAATTATCTAATTCATTAGGTTTTCCCAACATTCTCTTTGTTAAACAGACAGGTCGGGGTAGGCGAATGGATAAGTGGGATAGACAAACAGACAAGGATGTCTAGTTTCTAATAACACAACTTGACACACAATCAATTCTCTGTTAGCTAAGTTAATCACGGGTGGAAAAAGGTGGTCCTGACGTAGCGTTCGATGGGTTGGGCCTTGTAACAAATTCTTCCAACAATGGAATTCTTTCATAAATGCGAATCTATCCATTATGGCATGGTCTCAATGTCCCAAAAGCGGTCCATCCGCTAACAAATGTGTTTTCTAACCATTCTAGAGAATCGTTCTAACAGTCGGGGTGCCTCCAACGGTCATATAGATTCACCAGGGTGAAGTCCCATTCTACGTGGTCTTGTTGTTCTAGCGAAGTTCAAATCATGAGAACCTCCCTCCTACGAGGTTCCAGTCTGTGAAGTCTTCCATCTGGTCTCTGTAGATTTCTGTATCTTTTCCATCTTAGTTTTCTTTTTACTAAGATTCCTTGCTTTCTTTCCTTTGATCTGATTCTCTCTAACTGTTTTTGGATTCCTCTTTCCATTCTTTTTCTTATCTTCTCCTAGCGTAGTGACTTCACACTGCTACTGTGACCTTAAAGGGTCTGAAGTTAAGATCCCTCCTCTTAATACTTCTTGGGTGGATATACTTATTTCTTGCATAGATAGGTCCTTCAAATATTTTTGCATTATTTCAAACTTGACAACTAATTCTCTTGCTTTCTGTTCCTCCTACGTTGTTACTTGGTTTTGTTGCTTCGACTTATCCTCTCATTCTTCTATGAGTCGATTTATTTTTCTAGCTATGAAATCCCTTAGTTCTTGCTTTTTCTTTTCTGTATCTTCTTCCTCTTCTTTCCTTATGATCTGATTCTTCTTGATCCAAGTCTTACCTATCAAAAGTGGGAAAGGGACGTTGTTCTCAACAAACTTAATGACTTCAAATTCCTCTTCAGTCAATTTTCCATGAACAATAATAGGTACATTAGTAAATCTTCCATATAGGGTTATCATCTATTCTTTAAAAAAGCCTATCCTTCCCAATGAAGGTACCACAATAGGCTTTCCCAAAATTTCCCAAGTTGCTTCTATCATAATATTCACTTGTGTTTCTTCATTCAAGACACAGTCTATGTCGAATTCTTCTATTCTTGCACTTATGCATTGTTTTACTTTCAGGATCTCTGGTAAACTGAAATCTTTGTGAACATCCATCACTTCTTTCAATTGTAATAACATAGTATGATCTTCCTCTAATCCTTTTTCTTTATGATTATCTAACATACCCTTAGTCTCTTGGCTTTCTTCATAGTTTTCTTGTCTCATGTTCATCCATTTAACTTTAGCAATCATCCTTGGACAGTCCTCAACCTCATGACCAACAATTTTACAACAAAGACAAATAGGAGCTGTACCAGGGCATTCCTTAGCAAGATATCCTGGCCTTCTACAATTATAACACAATGTCAAACCTCTTTTCCTCTTGTATGTTCCCCAACCTCTTCTATACTGCGCACTAGGATCACAGTGTTGGACCTTCAATCTACAAAAATTCTTTCTAGGTTCTTGCATCCACTTATTAGTCCAAAAATTCTTTCTATGCATAGGAATAACATATCTTTCTTCATTTTCATTAAATTTACTTAAATAAACTCTTTCTTCCAACTGCACCCTAGCCTTCAGACTAGGACATAATCTATTAAACATACCTAAATTCATGCTTTCGAAAAAAAAGTTTTCACTTATCTTACTCTTATTAAAGCACAAAGCTTTACCTCTTTTAAGATCTTTACCTCTTTTCTTAGGATTAGATTTCTTTCTTAGCACAGAGCTTCGTAATTCAAGTAGAGTACTGTGCACTTCAACAACATATCTATGCATAGAGCTTCTCTTTTCTTTACTTTAGTTCCCAACAATCATAGTTTCATGTCCCTATAGCAGAACCATTTGTTGGCACAGGGGCAGACCCAGGGTTCAATGCTTCAACAACACACCAACAAAACCTTAACTACCGGCCCTTTCGAAAACGCCTACAAAGCAGGCGAAGTATCATCCAAGGTATAAGCAGGGGGGTTATAGGACTCAATGGTCTGTAACCAATATGGGACACAGATATATGATAATAACACTTCGCAGAGTATTCTAGTAACACTTAGAAGGTGACATGCATTAGTTCATTAGCATCATTAACATCGCAGAACTTACCCAAAGATATATCGGCGTAGTAACAATAAATATTAAGTACTTCAACCACTTAGCACACAACACTGAGTTAGATATAACATTCACTCATCTTTAAGACAAGTAAAGAACTAAGCAACAACAGATCTATCTAACATACATAATAATCAAAGTACTGAGAATATTCATAACATAAACTATACAACACAAATCCAACCAAAGACGAAAGATATACGGTTCACCCCAGTGGGGATACATCCACCAACTGCTTCGTCTTATTTATTATTCTTCAATCTCTTACATTCAGTGACTCCTGTGCACTAAGCCACGAAGTTGAGCTTCGCATAGGACACGATATCTGTGCACTGAGCACTAGATCCTCCTTCCAAACTAGGTCAAGGTACAAAGCCAACTTCTCTATCGACCACAGAGCCTTACTCACATACATTCCATGGAAAAAAGTGGCTCAAGCTACCTGCACTTAGCTCCACAATCTATTGAATACTTCTACCCTACATTCTTACTTAATTATACTTTTACGATCCCTTACAATAAGGCCTAATCATGGGTAAACCAATGGGCCAACATCCCATAAACCATTACAAAAACCCTATAGACCCCTTGTTGGGTCCACATAGCCTGCAAAGTAAGTGAGATCCATGATCTCAGCTATGCCTGGGTGCTCCTTTCTTGACCAATGTGTTGAAGTCCAAAAATTGGTCAAAACTGACCAAGGGTTTCTCAAAACTTGGTCGAGGGCCAACAGGATGGAGGTTACTCTCCTCCTCCCGCAAGATCTTGGAAATAGTTTACACAATACCAATCAAGGAGAACTGCCTGAGTACTTCCTCATCCAGTCAGCAAACTCATTTATCAGATTGTATCATAACCATGCTAGCCATTTTCTGCAACCAGAACACACTCATTTCTTAGTTCTTCCTTGAACCCAAGAGCTTAGTCTCTCGTCTCTACACTCTTCACAAGTCTTCCTCTGCCCACAACACCTTCCTTTATTTCCTTCCTCAACAAGATTTCATGTGGCCCAAATTCCTAGTCCGTGGTTAGGTTTGAAAGCCTTATAGATGGGTTCTCTTCCCCATCCCCTCATTAAATCTTGAGGAGGTCTTTCCACCTACCAACCTGACTGTAATTCATTCCCAAGTTAGAGGATTGTTATGGTCCTGAGAAATTAAATCCAGTAAGGTACTGGTTTGGTAGAGGTTAACGCAACCATTCCTGGTCCCCTTCACCATCTATTTCATAGCATTCATGGTATTTCTTAGTACACCCCCCCCCTTCTAGTATTCGTGCAACACTTATCCATTTTATAGTAAATATCAGAATTTACATTCATTGACCTTTTATACAAAGGTCCATCAAATCAAACATTCACACATATTGAGTTTTCCATAGTCTCTTGGCCAATATAGTTATATTTACAAACTGGGGGGAAACATGGTGTTACATTTCCCTCCCCCTTAAAGGAACATCGTCCTCGATGTTCTATCTGTCAACATGCTTTGTATATACAAAAGTGAACAAAAATGGATATGCTTGTATCATGGCATCCTCCATTTCCCACGTAGCCTCATTTGGGCCAAAGTGTTTCCACTACACCTTGACCTGTGCAATGGTTCAGTTCCTGAGTGGGGTTTCCTTGTTGTCTAGTATGCATTGAGATTCTGGAAGGAATTCTCCCTCCGACTCCACCTAGCTCACAGACCAGTCAATTATATGATTAGAATCATGTACATATTTTTTCAATAATGAAACATGGTAAACATTATGCTCCTTTACTCTGGGAGGGAGTGATATCCTATAGGCTACAGGCCCCCCTCTATCTAATACTTCAAAGGGTCCAAAATACTGAGGTGTCAGCTTGGCACAAGCTCCCATTCTCAGGGAACTCTTCCTGGGCCTAACTATGAGATAGACATGGTCTCCTATATTGAATTCTCTGGGATTTCTCTTTCTGTCAACGTAACTCTTTTGTCTATCCTGAGAAATTTTTAGATTTTGCTTTATCTGAATCAATTTTCGTTCCATTTCTTTCAACATTTTGGGTCCGATTGTAATTCTATCCACTATATTACTCCAACTGACTGGAATCTTGCACTGTCTACCATAGAGGGATTCAAAAGGGATCCTCTTCAGTGACTCTTGATAACCGTTTTTGTAGGTAAATTATACCAATGGAAGGTAGTCTTCCCACCTCTTAGGCTGATGCATTACATGCATTCTTAACATCTCTTCTAATATTTGGTTTACTTTTTCTATCTGTCCATTAGTTTGGGGGTGATAGTCTATGCTAAACAATAATTTAGTCTCAAAACCATCCATCAAGGATTTCCAAAAGCTTGAAGTGAATTTTGTGTCTCTATCAGATACAATATCCATAGGCATGCCATGCAGTTTGAATATATCCTTCATGAAGATGTTGGATATATATATTGATTTGCAAGTCGATTTGACAGGAAAAAAGTGAGCAAACTTGCTCAATTTGTCCACCACTACCATGATGTCATCATTCTTCTTGGCCAATTTTGGTAATCCGGTGATGAAATCCATGGAGATGGTTTCCCATTTCCATTCTAGAATTGGTAGAGGCTGTAACAACCCTGCTGGGTGCCAGTGTTTTTCCTTAACTTGCTGGCATTCTAGAAACTTAGGTAGATAGTCATATATGTCCTTTTTCAATCTGGGCAAACATAATTGTTTCCTAGTGGTCATGATCATTTTTTGATATCTTGGGTGACCAGTATATGGTCTCTTTTGCAGCTCGTCCATTATGAACCTCTTCAAGTCATCAAAACTTGGGATATACAATCTGTTTCTGTAAGTTAGTAGGCCTTCATCGAGCATCTGATAGCCTTCATACTTTATCCATGTAGACTCTTGTCTTAGGTATGAGGTCACGGTATTGAAGAATGCATATGTTCCTTGTGCATTCCTGACTCTCTCCCTGACATCTGTTTCAAAGGTGCTTATCTGTTAAGAACCAAATATCAATATAGCATAGACAATTCTTAGAAAAAGTACTCAACGCCTTGAAAAAGAGAGAATTTCAGATAATAAGCCTCTTCGAGGGGGCAACCTCCTTTTACCCCATTTAAATGTTCAAGTACAAGATGATTCAAAATGAAAATGTCTCCTTGGTATATATAGGAGACTAGGAGGTATAATTACAACTAATGGCCTAAAGCCGACATAAGTAAAATAACATTACTAATCTAATATGCCCCAATTAAGGGGTAATGAGCCAATATTAGGGCTTAACATGCCCCTCCCCTTGAAACAAGTGTTGTTCGCAATGCTTGAGTAACTCTGGATGCTTCTGTATAAAAGACTCATCTTCCCAAGTGGAATCTTCAGCCGATAGTTTCCTCCATTTAATGAGATACTCTGAAATGGATCTCTTCCTTAGTTGGTGAATTCTTGTGTTAGTGATGGCTTCAGGCTCCAATATGATTTTTCCTTCCTCGTCAAGTTCTAGCAATATAGTTTGAACTAGGATCTTGTTGCCTATAACCTTCTTTAAGCATGAAACATGGAAAACTGGGTGTACTCGTGAAGATGCAGGCAGCTCCAATTTGTATGCCATAGTACCAATCTTTTGCAACACCTTATAAGGGC
>JASDQU010312736.1:0-10407 GCA_032191745.1 Picea mariana | reverse complement strand
AAGTTCCTAAGTCACTTTTCACTTTCTAATTTAAAGTTCACTTTACCACTTATAAAGTGACTTTATGAAAAAGACCCACTTTTAAGTTGTGGACCACATTCCTAGGTAAAAGTTTAAAAACCCATAGGAACCACTTGTCCAAGGTACAAATCTTCATTAAAATTCAACAAAAAATACTTTTGTTTACCAAGTTGAAGAACCTGTTAAAAGAAAAAAAAATAAAAATCTCATAAAACAAGCAAAAGTGTTACCCATGTTCATGATTTTACCCTTAGGGTTTTTTCCTTCTTGGATTTCACGTACAAATATTTTCTTGAAACATTCACTTTAATAATGCCTCATTTAAGATTTTTTAATGAGTTCATATCATTAACATGGGACTGTGTTTTAATTTTATGGAAGTTATAATCAACTTTTCTTCCATTAAAACCAATTCAAATGTGATATTCTTATAATCAACTTTTCTTCCTTTAAAACCAATTCAAATGTGATATTCATTGTTTTATATTTCCAATAATATAAATTTTATCCAAATCCGACTACCGGATCTCAAGATATGACCTCGTGAAGTTAAGTTGTCAAGTAGATTAATCAAAAAACAAGTTGAAAGTTCTTTTAATTTCTTGCAACAATGCATCTATTTTAAATCCTTGAAACCTATACCAATATCATATTCATCGAAATACCTTTCCAACAATATAAAATATGTGCAATTTCATGGCTCGGAGCTCACGTTATGGCCTCTGCAATATCGAAACTCAACCATTGTCGATCAAATCTCATTTTTCTCATTTGGTAATACAATTTATCCCTCATGCATGGGAGTATAAGAGTTTTTATTACATATAATGCTAAGTGTAATGGAAACTTAGTAAGAAACTTGAAAAGATAAGAAGAATATGGAGTTTAAGAGGGTTTGACTTCCCCTTAGAAAATTGATTAAATAATAATATTTTGGCCAAAATTATACTCAACCCATGCCCAGTTAGCACTGATGAGTAAACAATTTGAATATGTCCATGTGTCATTATGTGGTTGGTCAATTATTTGCAAATAAAAATCTAACATATGTCACAAGTTGTATGATGCCATGTTTCTCTTGGATATGTGTCCAAAAAACTAAGGACAAAAAACAAAAGAAAATAAAATGAGAATATGAATGTGAACATGCAAATGGCTAAGTATGGAATATGTGGTATAGAGAGTAGATTGTAAGGAAGAAAAAATGGTTAAGTATGGAGAGGAGAGTAATAAAGAGAGAAAAGAGAAAAATGGTTAAGTATGAGAAGAGAAGTGAAATGAATATGAGACTAAGTATGAGAGAAATGACTAAGGGAACATGAGAGTAATGAAAAAAATGGTTAAGTATAGAGAGTAGAGTAAGAAGAGTAGTGAGGAGGAGATTAGAGTGGAAGAGAGAAAAATGGTTAAGTATGGAATGAAAGTATGAGAGTAGAGTGGAAGAGGGTAGAGTGAAATAGGGGAAAATGGTTCAGTATGGAAATAAGAGTAAGAGAGAGGAGAGTAAGGAATGAAAGGTAAAAAAATGGCTAAGTATGAGAAGTGAAGGGGATATGAGAGTAATGAGAAAATGGAAAAATGACTAAGTATGGAATGAGAGTATGAAGAGAGGTGAAGGGATACGAGAGGAAAATCGTTAAGTGTAGATATGGATGGAGATGAAAGGTGAGAGAAATGACTAAGAGAGGAGAGTACTTAGTCCAAAATTCAAAACTGAAGAGGAAAGGTGCACCATACTTAGACAAATTCTTGTTGCCACTTTTCAAAGTTATTTTTGTAATCTCTCTATTGGAATTATAAACAAAACCATGAATATATTAGTCATACAGAGTCATATTTTGATTATGAAATCGAAGGATACATGATGAAATTATAATAGTTCAAAAATTTTCTTCTTTCAATATCAATATTTTTGTTATTCCAGAAGCGGAAAAATGTAGATGACCAAATTTTGGTCAACACTTGTATCTTTGTTTGTTGTTTCGATCTAATTTCTTATTTCTTATTTCTGATAAAATACACACTATCAAAATGGATTGCAATGGAACCTCATTACATGCATAAGGGTGACCAACTAATTGGCAAAGTTGCCACATCTCTGCCAGCAGGCTTGTGGGAAGATTTGTAGATCCACCCATAAGCCTATGGGTAGAGTTGTAGCATATACAAATCCTTCCATAGGCTTGTGTGCAGAGTTGTAACATATCTTCCCACAGGCATGTGGGCAGAGTTGTCATATATCTTCCCATAGGCCTGTGGGTAAAGTTGTAGCATATACAACTCTACCCACATGCATATGGGCATAGTTTCCACATCTCTTCCCACACGCCTATGGAAAACGTTGCCACATATTTTCCCACATGCCTTGGGCAACATTTCAACATATCTACCCACAGGACTATGGAAAGAGTTGTAGCATCTGCAACTCCTCCCAAAATGTTGTGAGAAGACTTGCCACATTTCTTTCCACGGGCCTGTGGGTAGAGTTGTAGCATCTACAACTCTTCGCACAGGATCGTGGGTAGAGTTTCCATGTAGAAAACTTAGATAACTAAATTTGGATCTATATAGAAGCATGGGTGTGCAATTCCATTAGGTCACTTTCTACTATTTTTCTCTCTCAATTTACAAGGTAGACTTTGCCTTTTTTACACAACATCCACTTGAATGTTTGAAAATGAAAATATAAATATGTAGAGAGGTGTAAAATTATATAATACACCCTCAGAAACTTGAATCACTCAAATTTCATGTGTTTCAAGACCAAGGCGTTCTTTTTTTTAATCGTGGTGTGCATTTATGCACAAATGTAGAAATAACAATTTAAAAGCAAAACAAGTATTTTTCTCTATCAACTATTCCATTTTAGTCTTTCTAGAGTCTCATACATGTTGATATGTCTTTTTATTTATTCAATTATTATTCAATCATATAAACTTGTATTCTCTGATGATTTTTGCAGGTCTTCAGAATGGAAATGCAACTAACAACTAGCCTATGTGTGATGTGGTTGTATAAGCTCTTTCCTCATCAAGCTCATGGACACAGGTAGTTAGTACTCATTTTTCCATTTTAGTTAGTGTGTTTGCATGGGCATGCATTTCCATTAGTTCAAAGTATTGCGGGAAAAGTCTGGAATCTTGGTTGAAGATAGAAGTTCATAGTCATTTTATAATGCACTCTGTATGATATATAAATATTTAGAATTTTATTAACTTCACCCCAAAACTTAAATAATTCTATTTGGAATATATAGAAGCATGGGCGTGTATTTACCTTAGTTCAAAGTAGTATATTTCTATTATTAATATATTGGTTGACGCTAAGACAAACAATACCACTCTTAATACTTTTTCTTCACATGATAGGAAAAAGATCTTAAGCGGCAACTCTGGTGGGAGCATCTTCACACCCCAAGGTGAAGTTTATTAATTTCACTTGCTCAATATCTTGCTATCCAAATCATGATTGTTCGTTATCTAACATTGAGTATATTTTGTTTCGATTTACTTACCTTCGTCGTGACTTCTTCCACATTATGATTCTTAATCTATTATTGATGCACACCAACACTTACACATGTATATCATTTATCTTCCCATTATATTGGTCATGTTAGTCTATAACACCCACTCCTCAATTTATATTGGTATTTTTAAGTATGGGAAAACCATGAATTACCTACTCCAAGGTTGAAACCCCCCTTGATCTCAAGTGTAGAAGTCATTTCTCTTTACAAGGTTATTACTTTTCTTCATAATTTCATTGGCATAGTTTTAATATATAGTTTTCTATTTTATTCCTTTTGGAAATAAAAAACCAAGGTAATAACTACTATGTTCAATCGACAATGCAAAACCATGTACTCATAGTGTATGGCACATTGGCCTTCATGGATGTGACAGATCAATGAACATGCTTGTACTCCACACGTTCTTTGGTTACCTACCACTGTTAGTTTACTTGTCGAATGGCTCCACGACCATGTGATTTATATTACTTCAAGTCATTTCACCAACCAAAACCTCCTTACTTGTTCAGTTTATGGAGGGTGTAATAACTCAAACCCAAACTTACCTATTGTTGTTATTTGTGCGATTAATTGCCATTACTCGAATTCTCATATTGTCAAGGTTTTAATGTAAGAACCCTCTCGATCTTCGAGACCTTACCTCTTCTTTGTTTTGTTGTAGATGTTGAACAAAAGAACCCTAATATGGATAACACATAAGTTCCTTACTCTATTTACTCTTATGAAGAAAATACACCGGTGAGTAATGTTCTCAGGATTCTCTTTAACGTTTACCATAAGTATTGTCACCTGCATTCTAACTATGGGTTTTATGACCAGATACCTGAACCCATGATAACTCTGTGTTGATTTTTGGTGGGACGTGTTTCCCACACATGACCGATTACTCTTTGGTAAATATACATATGAGTTCAAGTATTATGACTGAGTTTGATATTTTTAGCCTTTACAAAAATGTGCACTTGTAAATTGTTTAAGGTTTTTTTTTTAACTTTAATATTATGTACCATATGAGTGTTCTCGTTTAATTGCAAGTAGAATTACTCCACATAAGGTTTTTTCTTCCAAACTCATGATCATAGAACCTGTTGTCCCCTATCCTATGGATAACTAAGGAGATCATCTCTCTAGATCCACATGTCCTAGACATGGAGTGTCTAGAGCCAGATGACTTGAGCATGGCCCTAGAGGGCCCATATTTTCTTCAATGCAACCCATCTATCAGTGACATCAACATCCATCCCACCAGCCTCGTCTTGAAGTAGTTGTAAGTCTTGGTCCATGAGGTAATGAAACCGGGTATCATGGTATGTGTCACTCTGATTATTGAAGCACTTAAATATGTTGCATTTAATTCTCCTTCATTTCATAACTTTTGCTTGGAAATTATTCTCTTTAACTTGTTCATGCCTCAGAGGGTAACATAATGCCCTAGAAAGTTGATTCCCCTTTAGGATAAATTTCCACTGAGTGGGTCTATGAAAGGCCATCGTCCATTCCCTCCATACATACCACTTTCCATCATCATTCCTATAATCTTCCCCCACCTTGGTTTGAACATTGTGTTTTCCACACTAGGAAGGGTTATAACTTGCCTTGTGGGAAGAAGGGGCTAAATCCCTAGAGGGTAAAAGTATATGGAAAGATTTAAAATCCAAAATAAAACCTTTGAGATGCTTCACCCAAGGATTCCCAAGAAAGAAATAAAATGTTTCTCAGTAAGAAAAGGGGACCCATAAGATAAATCAAAACTCAAGGTACTAGTTGGTGGATGGGAGGTCTCATCATGAGTCGACCTATTAGGTCCATGGGCATGTAGCGGTATGACACTACCATCTATTTGGTCACCAAACCAGGGTAGTGGCTCTTGGTGGCATATCTAAGAGAAAGGGGGTCTCATCATGAGCCATCATTCTCATTTCCATTAAATGCTTGTGGGTAACGTTGTCACCTCTGATCACCACACTAGAATAGTGTCCCCCGACTTTTCCCTTGAAAAGAAAAAATACCAAAAGAAATAAGACTAAGAAAAAAAGGAATTGAATGGGCTAGGAAACAATGGAATCCATGATAAGGTGCAACTCACCCTCTACAAAGACACCCACATGCAAGACCTACATTTCCCTGGTATCACTGCACCCTCTGCCCAAACATTCTACCTATGCCACTTCACACACACTTACATGACCTATATCGATTCTCACTTGGGAAACACCCTAAACATAAGGAGGATTATCCCAATACGACATCCCGAGACCCTCTCCAAAACTGACGTGTTAAGCTGCATAATGTCTTTGAGTATTTGTCTCAGTAAAGGGGGGTTTGATGCACATGTTTTAGTAATTTTATTATTAGATGTGATTGGCATTTCCATGATCCCTGTGAATTATGAACCCCTGGAGGGAATACTTGTTGTTGTTGCAAGACTTTACCTAGTGGACAGGTACATATGAGGGAATGAATAGGTCGGACCTCCATTGGTTTGAAATCCCAACAGATGGATGTTGTGACCCCACCATGGGGAAACAAAAACGAGAGGGTTACACTAGGGAAAAACAAGGACGTTGCACCGAGGACACTCTGATAGACCTATACCTAGGGGGGGTTTTCATTTCCTCTGGGACGTTGAGCCTTGAGGGCACATGATGTCATCATTTTGACCTTGACATCATCGAGAGTTAGGGTTTGCACTTATGATAGGAAGTTGTGTGATAATTGGCACATGTGGTAGCATTCAGGGCCTTTGGAGGCCAAATGTTCTGCACTTGAGGCCTATCATTCCACCTTATGGGCCTAACATCACCCTAGAAGAGCATAATGTCACCCTTGAAGATGATATTAGGGTTTAATTACTATCATTTATGTAAAAAACTGGATTTTAATGTAATTTGGCAATGTCAACATTTTTATGAACTAATTGTAATTAAAGGTCACCGATACTATATAAATAAGAGAGAAAACTCTCATGTTTATCATCATCTCTCATCACAAAAGCGTGTGGTCTAAAATTCGGCCCTCTTTAAGGGTTATTGTTGAAGCTAAGTGGTGTGCAACTTCTTGGAGAGGCATTTTTGGTGTATCTTGGCTATTTTCATGGTGGGAAATATTCAACTAGGGTTTGAGCTTGATTATTCTTGGTGAAGTAAGTAGAAAATTTGCATTTCTTTGTTGTGAATGAATGCTTATGGTGTATTTACGTGTTTCATATTAAAGATTATGAAATTGCTTGCTTGAAACCCTAGGAGAAAGACATAAGTTATTATCTTTTTCTCTATAATTTTCCATTTGTTTAAATTTATCTAAGAGCACCTTATCAAGAAGTAGATACTAGAGCCCTACCATTGTAGAACTCTACTAACCCTACTTCATTTCATATTAGATATTTTATTGCAAATTTTCTAAGGAAAAGAGAAATCGCTAGGGCCTAAGTTTCCTTACTTTCTAGCAATTATCTCTTGGACTTGGATGTTTGAGGCCTTGGGTTACCAACACCTCTCTCATATTCTCCATATCCTTTGATTAAGTATTATCATTTCTATTTCCCTCTAAGAGTTGTTGCTGCTATCATTGACTCCATTACCCTAGAAGGCACTAGTCTATTCACTACTAGTGATTGATTGATCAAACTACTTTCAAACTATCTTTTTTGGAACATTCACTAACTCCTACTAACCTTAGATTAGCCAATTCACTAACCAACTTGTTGTTGTTGCAAAATATTGCTAGAACCATCTAACAACAACAAACTGACCTCAAAAGTGACATATATTTCTAGGTAGACATTGCTAAATCTTATTGTGACTATCTAATATCAATTTTCCTAGTTAAAGCTATCTTTTCTAGTCTTTTCTCAAGCGTTTTGAAGCATAGTTATTGTGGTTGTTACAAATTTATCATTGTTTTTGTAAACTGTTGTAATGATGCATTTTTATATTAGCTAGTATAATTTTTAAGAGTTCATTGTCTTATGAAGCATTAATATCATTTTGCTACTTGGAAAATGCCTTTTTTCTATTTGTTGTCTTGTTTTAGGGAGGTACACAATATTATTCATTTGCTTCATCTCTATAAGACATAAAATAACCCTTTGAAATTGAGTGACCTGTGAGAGGGGGGCAGATTTTCTTATACTTTGTCCTTAGACTTGTCAAACCCTCAGGTTGCTGGGGACTTCTCCCCTGGGGTACATTGATATACTCCTAGATAGAAAGAGGTTTCCTATTAAGGTGACAGTGATAGGTCACTCCCTTTTACGCCAATCTTGCTTCCACTTTCCTTTTCTTTTGGGCAAGTACAGATTGTGCGATAACACTTTGGCACCATTTTCAAAACACTGAGTCAATATTCCTCAAGAAAACACTTTTTCGGTAAGCCTTTCCCTCAAAACCTTTATGTTATGAAGTTTACTTGGCAACTCCATTGAGGGTGATTCCCTTTTTTCCATTTGATGATCCTTAGAAGTATTATCTGGCGACTCCGCTAATGATTAAGCTAAACATGGCTTCTTAATGGGACCCAAGAAATTTTAAACCCTTGGATATGAGCAAAATTTTAGGTTATCCTCGAAAAATGCCCCCGACATATGAAAAATGCCTCCCTAGATCCACTGGTACTGATGGGGTTAGAGATGACAATCACATGGATAATTTTTGGGTTTTCTTTCAACTCCACACTATCAGTGACGATGCTGAGGATTTGGAAATGAAACTTTTCTCTTCCACTCTTCATGAAAATGCTAGGAAATGGTATGACGATATCCCTGATGCTAGCATCACATATATGGACCAATTATAAGAAACCTTTATCAAGAAATGGGGTATTAAATTTAAGGATATCCAAATTCTACTAAAAAAACTTGCGTATATAAAACAAATTAAGAATGAGAATGTTAAGGAATTACATACCAGGTTTGAGAACTTGTTGTATTAGATTCCTAGAATCCATCGTCCTGGAGACAAGTAACTCATTTACCTCAGCTATACCAATGCACTCTTAGTGCATTTAGGGTTCCTCCTCAATAAAAAGAGGAAAAAACAATCAATGATGTCTATCACATGGCCATACAAATCAAGGTGAATATCTCTTTGTTCAAGAGAAAACACATATTTTCTCTAGAAACCAAAGTTGATGACCCCAAAGGTACCCTAGATACTCTTAGTCTAAAGACATTAGTTTCCCTTGAGATCTTTGAAATAAGGGAAAAAGTCATCGACCAACAGGAGGTTGAGGAGAGGGATCCTAATGAGGGTTTCCAATCCCATGAGGAAGAGAAAGAATTTACTTATGCTTCTACTGAGGATAATGAAGAGTTGTTTTAAGATACAGAGCCTAAATATATTAAACATAATGATGAAGTATTGATGTGTGATCCTCCCTCTGATGAAGCCATCCAAGAGCCTATTCCTCATGCACAAGAAGAAGAGGATGAGGTTAGTCACTTTTCTTTTCAAGTTTTTGATGATACCTTATTCTATGATTTATAAGGGGAAGAAGAAAGGAAACCCTTGGACAAGATGGATCCTCCTTATTATGAAGTTGAATATGTAGAGACATGTCATGAGGATGAGACAATGATGCATGCTCTTCCATTTAGTAAAGTTATCCAAATCCCCGAAGATCCTACACAGGAAGAAGTAAACACGATAAGTTATTTTCCTTTCCAAGATTTTAATGATGCTTTATTTTATGATTTGGAAAGTGAAGAAGTGTCAGAGGATCCCTTGGATGTTTTAAGCCCTTTATGTTATGATAAAGGTGATGACTATGTTGATAATAGTGATGAGTTCATACATATCAGGAAACGTAAATGGGATGTGATTGAATAGGATGGGGATCCCATTTACGACATTGAGGGTCATTTCCAAAAGTTTCCTTTACAGCTATCATATGAGGTTACTACTAATTTTTACATTTGGTGACAAGGAGATGATGTGGTTGCAGATGATTTCCAAGCACCCAAGGGTGACCTAGCTCTATGATCTCATAATGATTTCTGATCATACCTTGAGGATTTTGATGAGTATTCCTCTGAGCACTTGAATTTATTTCATGAAAAATATTATGAACCATCGTTGTGCTCAGATCTTGATAAGGGTGAGGACATCGCTTTCTTGAAGCAGGGTACTTGTGACAAGGTTTTCCAGCCTCCATCGATTACTTTGCCTCACTATGTCACTAAGCATGCAGTTGGAACATATGTCTCTTGTCTTGAGTTTTCTCTGAGGCAAATCTTACATTTAGAATCCAAGGGTAGGTTGAAGACCTTAATGAGAATTTTATTGTTTTAGTCTTTCAGCCTTCCCTTAGGAAATTTTTGGTCATCTTCTAGGTTCCTGCTAGTCCCTTCCTAGACCTCATGATGTGATGATGTCCAAGGTAGCCAACCTTCAGACTCTTTGAGTCGGTATTTTGAGCCTTTGATTTTTCACGATCCCTTTCTAACATGGATTGAGCACTCTCCTAGAAGTGTGACTTGGCATAATTCTGTCCCTCTCTCTCGCCTCAATGAGCTAGAATTTACGATTTACGATGATGTGATACATGTTCTAACTCATGTTATTTTTGTGCTTGACTTGTCATTGTTTTGGTTTATTATGAAGCACAGAGGAAGATATTATGAGATATTGTTAGGATGGTTTCACTGGTTATTTGACTACACCTAGTATTCAACCAATGGGTAAGTATATTAGGTAGGCATTTTCATCCATTGTATATACCATCTCCATATCATGCTAGTATAGTTGTAGTTTAACTTTTGTATTGTTTTTTCCATTATGTATATATGCATGCTTATGATGCTCTTTATTTTATTATATTATATATGAGCGAGGGGTTATATCACCACCTTGATGATT
>JASDQU010312735.1:0-11166 GCA_032191745.1 Picea mariana | reverse complement strand
TTTTATTTTCACATAAAATAGTATATTCATCTCAACGCAAATTATCTTTTAGGATGAATTCACATGAGTTGCAATACTTCAATATACATTTTACATTTTATATCGCCTTATTCTTAAAAAATGGTTTCAAAACTATATTCAAACTCAAATTGTGGTATGGTCCTCGAAATTTATTTTAGATATGTACAAGAAAATTTATTGTTAATTTTGCTGAAATGCAGGGAGGAAACCTTATTATATGATCAAATGGCCAATTCGTCAAATTCCGTCCCATTCCATATTGCTCAAAGTCCATCATGGAGTTCTCCCTTTCCATCTCCAGTAATTTTAACTTATTTTATTTATGTTTCGATTATCTCATTGATTTTTTTTTTATCCATGCCAATCTGAATAGAAATGTATCCAAATTTGTAGGATCCTAATTCAGAATTGAGTTTAGATGCAAAAAATATTCTACTACCGGTTCAAAAACGTTGGAAGGTCTTATCAAGAGAAACATATTGCAAACAGTTGGTAGATGAAAATGGAAAATCAATTTACCCTGCCAATTATGACATTCCATCTTCTAGCTGCAATCCTCGGTCGACAATGGTAATAATTTTTTGGTATAATGTAATTTGAACAAACAAATTATTTCATTTTGCTTACTAATATCATCGACGTACGCATGTTCAATATTTTTGAAATTATGATTCTTTTGATGATGAGCGACCTACCTACAATCTTCCCTTTCACCCCTTAACAATATAAACCAGAGAGAAGGTTGCAATGAGATCACAAATCAAAGAGGAAGTGTACCAAGAATGGTTGAATCAACCACCTATTCATTTCCCACTATGTACAGATTCACCAATTAGGAATGACTACAACAATACTAGTAGTTCTTCATAAGTTGGAAATGTGGAAAATAAAAAAGAGGTTGGTATAGATGATTAATTACAGGATACAAATTCCATGGAGACAATGTTGTTAGATGCATTCTAGAATCATGATCTAGGGGATGATTCTTATATCATCTATACCATTTTCGAAAGCCTAAAAATTGCTTCCACCACCCCTCTCTTTGGACCTAGTGCTTGGTCAAAGTCTACCTAGCTTGGGAAAACAATGTTACTATACAATGTGAAAGAAAAATTTGGCATGTCAAACGCTTGATTCTGAGCAATATTGAGGTAATTGACCAAGAAGTGCCTTATATTAATTTTGAGAAATATTGTCACACAATCAATATTAGAAATGGTTTCTTTTATAAATGTTAAATTACCTTGTACATTTATATTTCCCACTAACTGTAGGATATTCAAAGATAAGGTTCTTCCTAGTGATAATGTTTTTCCTGGTAGCTACGAAGAGGCAAAGAAGTTGTTGAAAATGTTGGGTGTTGAGTATATATCATATCATGCATGTATGAATGAGTGTATTCTATATAGAGGAAAATATACTGAAAAATGTTAAAATATTGTGTAACTGCAAAGAATATTCTTGTCCCCTTTTATGGATAAAGATAACATATATTTATTATTGATTATATCAATCCCCTTTTGTGGATTGATCATGTCGGTAGTTTTAATTGACCAAATCCCCTTTTGCGGATTGGTCAAACACTAATTGTAATAGGAAGAATGAGAAGTCGGCCCCCAAATTAAATAAAGGTGGTTCTAACCACCCAGAATGAGAAGTTGACCTTGCCAGTGAAAAGACACTTCTGTTCACACCTGCCAGATTGTATAAATAAGAGAGCCAATGCCTCATTTAGACACACACTCAACTTACTCATCTAGTGCACAAGTATTGAAGGAAGCTGCAGTTATCAGTTGTCGGAAGAAGGAAGAGAGAGAGAGGCGCATCCTTGGGAGAGGAATTTGTTAATTGGTTCATTATCTTGGCATTGTATTGGCTATCTATATTAAGGAAGTTTTGATGGGTTTTCTTCCCCATGAGGGTTTCCCAGGATAAATGTTGTGTACTCTTGTGATTGTGTTTCTCTCAGTGATCCTATCTATGCCATTGTTATCTATTAAATTGAAAGTAACTTAATAATAGCATAAAATTTAACATGGTATCAAAGCTAAGCTGAAGAGAGCATCTTTCATAGGAAAAATAAAAAGGTCATTGTTGTCATACATGAAAATTAGGGATTTTTATTGAAGAATAATTTCAGCCCCAAAACCATCTAGAAAAGTGTCCCCTACCTCAAGGAACACTTTGGCATCTTCAGTGCACCTTTTCAGTGTCTAGATTTCCTAGAAAGTGAAACCCTAGTTTTCACAAAGTACAAGAAGTATCAAACAACCAAAAGTACCAGAGTACCAGAAGTACCAGAAAAATAGAAGCACCAGTCCAAAAATTTGCAGATCAAGTCTGAGGGGGTAAAAGTTGGATTTTCTAAAATCTAAACACACCAGGCTACTCGCCCCAATCCAACACATCTTTTGGTGAGCTCAGTTTTTAGATCCAAGAAATTTGATTTTTCTATTATTTCTATAGCCCGGAGGGATAGGGTTTATTCTACAAGAAAGAATGGCTACCAACATGAGGGTAGAAGACATGTTGGAAGGATATAGAAACTTTAGATCTTGGAATCATAAGTTGCAGATGATTCTAGACCAGAATGATCTCCTAGAACATATTACAGTGGGTGTACCAAAACCAGATGAAGAAGAGCAAAAGACCAAGCATAAGAAGAATGAAAATAAATCAAAGAGAATCGTGTTAGATTTAGTAAAGGATCACTTGATGCCTCATATTTCCGAACTACATACAATAAGGAAAATGTATGAAGCACTCAACAGGTTATATGAAATCAAATACATTAGTCGAAATCTTTCCTTAAGAAATCAGCTTCGTAATATGAAGATGGAAAACTCAGAATCTGTCACATCCTATCTTATGAGAGTTTCTCAGATCAGAGATCATCTTACAGATATTGGAGATTTCATTAGTGACAAAGAGGTTGTAACTGCAACCCTAAATGGGTTTCCAACATTATGGATTCCTTTTGTACAAGGAGTGTGTGCAAGAAGCAAGTTACCCAAGTTTGATAAGTTATGGGTAGATTGCACACACAAAGAATATAGACTTGTAGACCGACAAAAGAGATTAATTTTTTATTAAGAGGAAGCTCTTACAACTCAAAAGAACAAAATAATTCCCTTCAAGAAGAACAATAAAGAAGCAAACTCCGTAAGAGTTTCAGATAATAAGAAAGATGTTTCAAAGATCAGATGCTACATCTGTCAAAAGTTGGGACACTTTTCCTATGACTGTCCTCAAGGAAAAGGGAAAATAAAGTATCAAGAGGAAGAGGAATCTCCTCCCTCAAAGAAAGATTTAGCAAAAATTGAGGGTTATGTACTTTAATTTGAAGATAGTTGATCTGAAGAAAGATAGCAAATGGTGAAGTCCGTGGAGCCTCCCCACACAAAAACAAAAGATAAGTATTCATGTTTATTTCTAGTATCTTGTTTACTTTAATACTTTATCATTACAAGTTAGATATTTTTGTGAGACTGTTAATTAACCTCATTTTACTTTAATATCTATGTAGACTTATGAAAAAAGTATCAAATAAGAGAATGAAAAAAGAGATAAAATGTTTATTTCAGAAAGCATACTGTAAGTAAGTTTACAGGTCTCGGAAGAAATAACTTATGACGTAACTTGCATAAGTTAGACAGCATGAGAAAGATGTATGATATGGTGCTAGTCAGTAAAGACTAGACAATATCTGATATTAATATAGGAGCAGGAGGCTCCTAAAGATGCAGAACAAAAAATTTCAAGATGAAGAAAAAGATGGATACTCAGATAGAGTTGATAAGATGCAGGTAACTACAGGTTGCTCTAGTACCGTTCTTATAGATGCAAAGAGACAAGGTTGATCCAGTATGAATTCAGAAAGAAATGTTCGAAATCAAAAAGACACCCACGATATTACAGAAAAAGAACTTCAAGGATGATGATTAGAAGCTATTAGTTTGGTGCAAGAGGGAGCAATGTCTCCAAGTTCGAAATGGAGGATTGTGATTTGATGCAGTTAGGAAAGAAGACGGATGGTGCCCAGATATTTTGATCAACATGAAAGTTATATAGTAGATGGATGGTTCTCAACAGATGGTTATCATGGTATTATAACATGCAAATATTTTGGACCACAAGAGATTTTTTCAGATCCCATAGCTAGACCTTCGTAGATAAGGAGAAATAGAAAAGACCTTCGTAGAGAAGGAAAGTGAAATCCCATAGGTAGACCTTCATAGAGAAGGAAAAGAGAAGAGACCTTTGTAGAGAAGGGGAATGAGAAATTTTCCAAGGTTAGCCTATGTCCAAGTGTTGAGTTTTGGATACTCTAGGGATATGCTAGAATACCCTCATAGAGAGGGGTGTGACCACCCTCGAGAGAAATGTGGATGTTTCTCCAAGGGGAAGCAAGAAGATACTCTCCTCTGGCCAAGGATTGAGTAGCCTGGAACAAAAACCTTGACCATGTGGAATGGTTAGTTGGATCTTGAGATTTGTGTCGTGATCCTGCGTGGATCATGGAAAGGGAGTCTAGTCTTTCTCAGGCTACAATATTAGCTTCTCTAGTTCATGTGGGATGACTAGGAATGAAGCTATGGTAGTAGTCCACCCCAATGGATGGGTTTGATAGATGACTACAAGAGAGGGGAGAACATAAAAGGAATGATAAAACTCCTAGAATATCTTCTTTGTGAAGATAAGACATCTTATGTGTGAAGATAAGATATCTTCTGTGTGAAGATAAAAAAGAAGTATATTTTGCATGAAGATGAAAGAAAGAAAGAGTATCTTATGTGTGAAGATAAAGAAAACAAAGCTTTTGATGATTTATAGATATGCTAGTTTGTGATCATGATGCCAGATGAACAAGTGGATTATATTGATGCCTCTTGTTATCGAGTTGATGATGTTACCCAGTTGATGATGTTATCCAGTTGATGATGTTACCCAGTTGATGATGATTCCTAGTAGATGATGTTATCCAACAGATGTTGCTACCTAGTTGATGTTGACATCTGGTGACCTGTCAAAATATAAAGAATAACCTTCTTGTTAAGAGGGAGTGTTAAAATATTGTGTAACTGCAAAGAATATTCTTATCCCTTTTTGTGGATAACGATAAAATATATTTATTATTGATTAGATCAATCCCCTTTTGTGGATTCATCATGTTGGAAATTGTAATTGACCAAATCCCCTTTTGTGGATTGGTCAAACCCTAATTGTAATAGGCATAATAAGAAGTCGGCCCTGAGATTAAATAAAGGTGGTTCTAACCACCTAGAATGAGAATTCGGCCCTGCCAGTGAAAAGACACTTCTGTTCACACCTGGCAGATTGTATAAATAAGAGAGGCCAGCTCTTCATTTAGACACATACTTAGCTCACTCATATAGTGTGCAAGTATTGAAGGAAGTTGCAGTTACCAATTGCCGGAAGAAAGAAGAGAGAGAGAGGTGCATCCTTGGGAGAGAATTTTTTGTGTTGTTTGGTTCATTGTCTTGGAATTGTATTGGCTATCTATATTAACGAAGTTTTGTTGGGTTTTCTTCCCCATGAGAATTTCCTAGGATAAATGTTGTGTAATCTTGTGATTGTGTTTCTCTTAGTGATCCTGTCTATGCTATTGTTATCTAGTAAATTGAAAGTGACCTAATAATAGCAGAAACTTCAACAACAAAGAGATATGTTTGAAATGTGGGCATGACAAGTACCATAAATAAAATAAAAATGGTAAATTGCATGGTCCTCCTCATAATATATTGAGGCACATGCCTATAATCCCAAGGATTAAAATGCCCTTTCATTGCAAAGAATTAAATATGTTGCAGGGATGGCATGCCTTGCACATAAGTGAGTCAGGATTTATGCAAATCCAAACAGATTCAATAGACATGAAGCATATAGAGAATACAGATTAAGTTCAAGGATGAAATAGAAAGTATATGACTCAGCATATAAATGGATGGTGTGAACCCATATTTCGTACAAAACACCAACTATTATTTTTGGCATGCAGTAGTGATCAATAACAATATCTCCCTATTGTTGTCCATGAAGAATGAACATCTTATGTTGGCTCTTATATTCCCTAGTATAAGACAAGTGAAGAATATGGATGTCTACCTACAACCATTGGTAGTTGAATTGAAGGAATTATGGGAAGGGATACATGCATATGATGTATCAAGACCCATCACAACAGAGAGGAGTTTTACATTGTATGGCATATATGCTTACAACACACAGGATTATCCAGGATTAGGAGTTTACTCTGGTAATTAACATGTTTATTGATTTGTTTATATGTGTAACAATATTTATTTTCATATTTAATTCATTGTGATTGACGTTTTATTCTTAAACTCTAATCTTCTATGTATACAATAATTTTGTAGGTCTTGTAACTAAAGGATATCATGGATGTAAATGTTTTGAACCTTATTTGAAGGGTAGGTGGTCCAACCACCTACAAAAACTAGTGTATGACTGCTCGAGGGTATTCCTCCCAGAAGAACAACCTTATAGAAGAGAAACATTTTCTTTCAATGGTAAACCAGAGAGAACCCAAAGGCCTACAATAATGACACCAACACAATGGATTAGAGAATATCAGATAGAGAAAGAGAAGGAGATTACATAAATGTTCGATTCAAATGGGGATCCTATGTTTGATGATCCAAAATTATTCGACACCTATGTCGAGAAATTTATCATTGGGATGAACAGGAAATATATCTTTTATGAGCTCCCATATTGGGAGCATCTTAAGATTTCCCACTTACTAGATCTTATGCATAGATTTAAAAATGTTTCATATTCTTTATGGAGAAACATATCATCGAATGAAAGTGACACATTAGCTATGAGGAGATATCTTATTTATTCAAAAACTAAAAAGAAACATTGGCCAATACAAGAAAGTAGAGGAGAGACTGGTCCGTCTTGGTCTTTGAAAGAAGGTGATGTCCCATGAATTTTGAAGAAATAATATCTTTATTTGGTAAAGAATTTATATTGGGTGTGAAGGTGCCTTCTTTATATGGGTCTTCCCTATGAAATTGCTTCACTATGCATCAATACCATTTTTTAGGGTTGAAATCACATGGACATTTTAACCTTCTAGAGGTACGACGTGTGTAAAAAATATATTTCTATTAATTTTAATTTTATTTTTTATGCCATGGGATAAAATATAAAAAAAACTTATGTGTTTACTTTGTACTGTCCTTATCCATATCTAAATTATCTACATTTGTACGTTGGATTACATCAAAGCAAATTCATATGCCTAGCATTCCATGGTGGCATCAAGAGACAATTGAGATTGTTTGTATGTTTGATAAGGAACTACTGTCGAGTTTCATGGACTTGTAGGTTCATCTTTGTAACGAACCTCCCATTTCATTACAACAACAAGCCTCACATAACAAGTGCAATTTTTTTTTTTTTGTGTGTGTATGTAGGAATGTAATAATGACATTATACTCAACATCGCAACATGACGATGAACACAACGCATGCAACTCATGCCACAACAAACATAACGACCTAACATAAAAGCAAATCAAGCACCTGGAAGAAATGTATGACATTCAACCGATGAAGAATAAGAATGAATACCCGCCCGTCCTAACCTACAATGGTTAGAACCTCTAGGAAACATAAGCAATGCTCAAGCCCAAGTTCCCATCGATTTTGACCATTTAAGGTCTCAAGGTTGGTGATTGTTCTGAGGAACAAGGAGGTGTCTACATCCTGCCTGACACAAGAAGACCAAGCCTACTAAGCTAAGGACAATCATCCTAACAACCACACACACCCAGAATTAATTACACAAGTAACTAGAACCCTTACAGTGAGCAACCAAGCACATTAAATGTTTACAAAACCAAGTACAAACATTAATTAAAATGAACAACAACACCCTCAACGGGAAGCGCAAGCTAAAAACGACTTCGTCAACAACCCAACCATTAATCAAGGTTAAAAGGTCAATATCTATGATTTAAATTGGCCTTAATTACAGATCAATTAACCAATTTAAATTCCATTAGTCAACGAGTTACCAACCAAATTTAACATGAATTACGACTCAATTTAGAGTGTCTGAATTACCAATTAGGCGATATCTATAAATCCAACTAACATCAATTACATATCTAAATTAGCAAGTCTAAAATTTTCAATCTAGTCTTTACTCACCATACAAATTTTAATATTTATTACAACCTAAATGGACAATTCTATATTAATCTGAATCCCCATCCAACTAGCCATAAACTTGAATAACAACATTAACATTCTTAAACTGGAATGCTACCATTAGCACTTATAAGAAATTAAATCTCAACATGTAGTCTAGCTATATTGATTGAACTAACAATGCTAGCAGTCTACTATCATAGAGAAGGGAACTGCTAACTATTAACAGTGTTGTAGCAATTTAACAAGGTGATTATCATAACAGTTACATGACAATTAATATAGCATTAACAAGATAGTTTACATGACTGTTTTCATAATAAATAATATAGCAATAACAAGGCATTTAACATTCTAGTTAACATAAAATTAATATAACATTAACAAGGCAATTTGTATGACTGTTAACATAACCATTCATAGTGCAATAACCAGGTGATTTATATAATTGTTAACTAATAACTTGCTGTGCCATTTAATCAATAGAAGGAATCTGTTGACCAATAACATTGTTGTAGTAACTGTTCTAGCAATTAATAAGGAAAAAATATAGCATTTCATATTGCAATTAACATGGCCTTTAACAAAAAAAGGAGGCTGCTAACCATTAACATTGCTGCAGTAATTATTCTAGTAATAAATAAGGCAACAAAATAGCATTTATTATTGCAGTTAACATGATAATCACCATGGCCAGTAACATTGTTGTGGTATTTAAATCTTAGTAGAGAGAACGTTGGGTATGTGTTCAATGTGAAGGAGGATAAAAGGGACAAACAAAACTACATAAGGACAAACTCCTGGTCAGTCAACAACAACTCAAGTAATGATTAAGGCAAGTCGTGGTCAATTAAGATGGCAGCACAGTCAATTTCTATTATTAAAAAAGTGGTCACTCCAACAAGTAAAGTTGTGATTTACATGGATAAAATCATGGGTGATTTCTACAGAAACACAGTCAACTTCTGATTATCAAAAATTTGGTCATTCTGGCAAGTAAAGTTGTGATTTAAATGGATAAAATCGTGGATGATTTCTACAACAACACAATCAACTTCTGATTATCAAAAATGTGGTCATTCCGACAAGTAAAGTTGTGATATAAATGGATAAAATTATGGGTGATTTCAGCATGAAACACAATCCGTTTTTAATTTCCAAATCATGGTCGTTCACAATAGCAAATTTGATGAATTCAAAAGAAAAAACGTGGGCATTAACAGGAATCAAATGGCAACAAAATTTTAAAGAAAAACACAGTCTTCATCAAGGGAAAAATCGCCCCAAAGGTAAAATGAAATGTAGACAAGAATAATTCCTCTTTTCCATTGCCAGAATACAAAATAAAAATGTAGACCATAAATCATTTCGTTTTTCATTGCTAGAATACCCAATGTAAAATGTAGAGATGAATTCATTTCGTTTTTCATTGCCATAATACCCAATGTAAAATGAAGAGATGAATTCATTTCGTTTCTCATTGCTAGAATACCCAAAATAAAAATGCAAACCATAAATCATTTCGTTTTTCATTGCCAGAATACCCAATGTAAAATGCAGAGATGAATTCATTTCATTTTTCATTGCCAGAATACCCCAATACAGCGCAGAAAACAGTAAGAGAACACAAGGATCCAATGCGAAGGGTCATGGAATGATTGCAGGGGTTCTATCAGTAAAGGCATAGAGAAAACCAACCAGGACACAAGATAATCCACACGCAGAGGTTGTTGCCAGATGGTGGAATAAAAAATCAACTAGGGGAAAACATCAAGGGTAGATGGCTAACAGGTTCATCCTTCACACATCATCCTCACACAGAAAAGTAGGGCATTTAGATCCATAGGTCTTTTAACGCTAAGGCGATGACCGTAGATCAGGCTCCTGGCTGACTGCTCAGGCGAGGACTGGTGAGCTAGGGATGAAGGCTAAACAACCACGAAGGTCATAATCAACACAACAAGGTGGTCAAGACATGTGGGGAAATGAAGCCATGGGATCCGATATATCATTGAGATAGGCTAAGAAAATTTCAGAAACCATCTAGACAATCAGGTCACTCACCCAAGTAAAAATGCAGATTCAACCATAATTTCTAAAACAATTTACCATAAAAAATGAAGAAAATGTACCATTCCATGTTCGAAGTGGACGTCCTGCGTGCTCCTTGCAACTCTCGCATGCCGACAGGAGAGACTACACCGATATCTCCCAGCCAATGCTAGGTATCCTCTTCCTTCCCCTTAGCCCCCCGAGCCTCAAAGGGGCCACACACTCACTATCCAGAGATTTCGACTAGCTCCTAGCTCTCCTCGCAAGGCTGAGCTACCACTCCTCACCGAGCTGGGTATCCCAACTCCCACAAGTTAAGTCAGTCAAGTAGATATTTTTGCAGCATAACGTTACACAAACAGAAGAGATCCAACCTCCATCTCCTTCCTTCATTATATAGAGTTTCGTGGTTCCTTACTTTCCAAAAATCTTGTTTAGTTAGGTTTGTAAAATTTAATTCCTAAAAATTCCTCCCCATACAAGTGTCACCCATCCCCTTCATTCCTCCATAAATTAATTTCTTCAACTAATTAATTATCTTTATTTCCCTCACCCACCTAGAGTTACTCCTAGAATCACTCCTAGGTGTCCCCAAATTCTCTTATAGGTTTTAATGACTTTCCCCACCATTAAATTGCTAGTTCGGTTTAAATCAGAAAGCTCTTAAATGGTAGATAGTTTACTAAGTTTGACTTTCCGCTTTTCCCCTTTTGTTCCCTTTTTCCATTTTTATGTTTACCTATTTTCCTAGTTTTCTAATATTTTAGATTTTCCCTCTTTCCCCTTTTTAATTAGAAAAAGGCAGGTGTGGAAATTAACCCTTTTTCCCTTTTCTCATTTAATTAGTATATTTTAAATTATCAAAAAGATAAAACAATTAATTCCTCC
>JASDQU010312732.1:0-13389 GCA_032191745.1 Picea mariana | reverse complement strand
TGAGTGTGATGTTTGCATAGAAATTACAATACCATACACACAACTTTGCAGTATTGTTTTGTTACAAACATAAAAAGGGATGTTACAACTATGATTTTCTAAAACATTGAAAATGTTGGTTGATGCATTAACCAACCCATTGGTAAAAGACACATTTAATTTTTGTAGAAATGGTTTTGATATTTCCTCTAGTGTGCTAGAAGTTTGCATGGACACTTTTCTATTGTAAGTTGACTTGATGCATTAAACATTGCACATTGAGTGGGAGTATTGAAAGAATTATTCCAATATACTTCATGGAATGTGGATTGTCAATGTTACTCAATCCATTAAGTTTCCTTTACTTATTGATTGTTTTTCATATGTAAACATATGCATTATCAACATTGAAAGAATTATTCCAATAGATTTCATGGAATGTGGAGTGTCAATGCTACTCAATCAATTAAGTTTCCTTTACTTATTGATTGGTTTTCATATGTAAACATATGCATAAATATTGCTCCATGTTAATAAAGTTAGTGGTGTTCCTTTATAATAAGTTATCTATTTTTATGTCGATTATTTCTATGTTTTTTTAATTATCTCTGTATGTTATGATTGTGTCCCATGTTTTGTGATGTGTTTCTTTGTACATTTTAGTTATATTTTTTCCCCTAATTCCAATGAAAAATCATGGATTAGAACATGGATCTCATCCATAAAACCAAACACTTTTATCGAGTCTCCTTAATCTAGTTCATAATTTTTATCCCCTAGCCTAGGAGTAACTAAGGAGATTGCATCTCGAGGCCCACAGGTCCTAGACATGGAGTACCGAGAGACAGATGAATTAAGCACGGCCCTGGAGGGCCCTTATTTTCTTCAGTGTAGTCCACATATCAACAACAATAGTATCCATCACACCAGCCTAGTCCTGAAGTAGAAGTGAGTCTTGCTCCATGAGGTAATGAGTCTAGGTATCATGGTATGTATCACTCTGATTTTTTAAGCACTTGAACATGTTGTATTGACTCCTTCTTTATTTCATGACATTTGATTGGAAATTATGTTATTTGCCTCATTCAAACCTGGAAGGGAGACACAATGCCCTAGCAAGTTGATTTCCCTTTAGGATGGGTTGTTACTGGGTGGATATTTGAAGAGTCGTCGTCTATTCCCTCCATACTTACCACTTTCCATCTTTATTCCTTCCATCTCCCCTTTCCTTTTTGGGAATTGAAATTGGATACACTATGAAGAGTTGTACCTTACCTCGTGGGAAAAAAGGGGCTAAAGGACCAGAGGGTAAAAGTAGTTGGCAAGAGTTAAAAGACAAATCTGAAACCTTCAAGATTATTTTCCCAAGGATCCCCAAGAAATCAATGAAAGGATTCTCAGTAAGAAAAGGGGACCTACAAGATAACATAAACACTCAACGTATTAGTTTATGGATAGGATGTCTCATCATGAGCCGACCTATTATGACCATGGGAATGTAGCGGTATGACATTGCCACCTAACTAGTCACCAAACCAGCGTAGTGGTTCTTGGTGGCATAGCCAAGAGAAAGGGGGTCTCATCATGAGCCAGCCTTCTCATTTCCGTGAAATGTTTGTAGATAACATTGTCACCTCTGGTCATCAAGCCAGGACAATGGCCCTCAACTATTCCCTTGTGGCACAAGAGCAAAAGATAAAAATAAATAAAGCTTAGAATAAATAGAAATAAATGGGCTAGGAAATAATTGCATCCATGACAAGGTGCAACTCACCCTCCACAAAGGCACCCACAAGTAAGACTCTACATTTCCATGTTATCACATGCACCCCATGCCCAAATATTTACCCCATGCCACCTCATACACTTACATGACTTGGACTAGATTCCACCTGGGAAACACCCCAAAGTTAAGAGAGGTTAGCCCAATAGGACACCCTAAGACCCTCTCCAAACCTAACTTGTCAAATTGCATAATGTCTTTAGGCATTGTTTTGGGGTTAAGGGGGGTTTGATGCACATTTTTGGGTAATTTAATTATTGGATGTGATTTGCATGTTGTGATTCATGTGACTTATGAACCCCTAGAGTACGTACTTGGTGTTTCTGCAGGACCTTTACTAGTGGACAGGTACACATGAGGGCATGATTATTTCAAACCTTCATGGGGGCTCAAATCCCACAGATGGATGTTGAAACCCCACCCATGGGTAAGAAAAGACTGAAGACTTGCACCAGACGAAGGAAGGACGTTTCCTTCAGAGACACTGTTGAATACCTAGACCTAAGGTCTCATGCTCCTCCCACTTGAACGTTGGCCTTAGAAGGCCTTGGACGTCACCTCTGCAGCCCTAGATGTCACTTGTCAGCTGGGGTTGTCACCTTGGAGGAATTCATGAGGCTATTGGTATGTGTGGGAAAATTTTAAGCCTTTGGAAGCCCAATGTTTCATATCCTTTACCCATCATCCCACACTTGAGGCCCAACGTCACCCTAGGAGGTAATGATGTCACCTTTGGAGGCCTATTTAGATGCAAAATGAATTTATTTTGGTAAAAAAGTAATTTTGTAGTAAACTGGCCAAGTCGGCCCTGATATTTTGACCTAAAGTAATTAAAGGTCAAATTTTGGTATAAATAAACATAAAATGACATTCATTTTGAGGATAACTCATCACACACAAGTGGTGGTATGAAATTTTCTCCCTCTTTAAGGGTTATTGGATATAATAACTAGTGCACATCTCCTGGGAGAGATTTATGGTGGTGTATTTTGGCATTTTTCATGGTGGAATGGTCTTCAACTAGGGTTTGACTTGATTATTCTTAGTGAAGTAAGTAGTAAATATGCATTTGTATTTATGTTATGGATGTTTGTGGTAAAATTTACTTCTTTCATGTCTAAGATTATGAAATTGCTTGTTTAAACCCTAGGGGAGAAACAACAAACACTTATTTCTCCCTATAACTCTTCTACTAGCTTGATATTGCCAATTATACATTTTCTTGGGAGTGATTATTAGAGCCCTAAAGTGATAGCTCTCTAGTAATCTCATTCTAGTGACCAATTAAATTGTCTTTCAAAAAGCTAAGGAAGGAAGGTACGCTAAGGCCTAGAAGTGCCTACTCTCTAACAAAACCTCCCTTAAAGGGTCAAATGCTTGAGGCCTTGAAGTGCCAAAACCTCTTGCATTTACTTCGTCCCTTATCTAAGCATTATCATTATTTTATTTCCCAAGTGATATTGTTATTATTATTGACTCCATAAGCCCTTAAAAGGCACTAATTTCTACACTCTTGTGGATGAATGAGATCAAACAAACTTTCAAACTATTTTCTTGAAACTCTCACTAACATTAAGATCCATATTTTTGTTGCTATAATTGTTGCTACAACCTTTATTTATCAGCTCTAATCAGCATACTAACCTCTAAAACTAACCCAGAAATTTGCACCAGCCTAGGTGTTATCATCCCAAGGATTTAGTCTTCCTTTTGCTATTGTTCTAGGTGCAAAATTCTAAAGTTGTTTAAGAATGTTGTTGTTGTTGTAATTATTGTTATAGAAATCATTGCAGCCCCTTAACATCCCTTAAATTGTCCATAAAACCACCCAATTTTTATAATAGGCAAATTACTATCAATATATATTAAAGTGTTTGTCTAATTGCCTAAACTAAGTACTTTTTTGAAGTGGTTTTGTTGTTGTCATCATTATCATTTTACTGTTGTTACAAGTGTTTTGACAGCCTATTCAAGTCACTTATTGACTTTCTTTAAATCTTGAAATTGTGGGTGACAAAGTACTATCAAAATTGCAAAGTATTTATATCATTTTTGTCATCATAGCTTGCAATTTCTAGCATATTTGTTGTTGCTATACATTTCATCTTTTAGTGTTTCAGTAGCATATTTATATCTTGAAGTCGCTGATTTGAAACATTTATATCATTTCTTACTACTAACGTTTGTTGTTTCATTGGTAAAGGGAAGGTATCATTCATTTCTTTTTCCTTTTCCCCTTTAAAATTTACCAAGTGATTTATTTCCTTGAGTGACCTAGAGAGAGGGGTGGGTTTTATCTAGTCTTTTTACCCTTCATCAACCAACTAGGTCTTGGGAGATCTCTCTTGGAGTGAGTTTCTTATCCTCCTAAATAGAAAGAGGTATCCTAATGGGGTGAGAGTGATAGGACTACCTATGTGTTACTTCAATCTAGGACTACTTGCATTTAGGATTTGGTAAAGTATAGATTGTGCAATAACATTTTTGGTGCCATTGTCGGGGAAAACTGAGTCAGTATTCCTCAACGACACTTTTTTGGTAAACCTTTCCCTCAAAGCCTGCATCTTACGAAGCTTATGTGGCGACTCCACTAAGGTTGATTCCCTCACTACCTTTGGTAATACTTAAGAGGATATCTGGTGACTCCACTGGCCTTTTCCAAGGTGCCACCTTACTCTCAACTTTGTGATATTTCCAAGATATGTGATCATGGTTCCCTTGGAACAAGTGTATCCGACTATTGATTTTGAAATTTTTCAAGGATACACACATTATTTTGATATAAAATGGTTTAAAAACTCTCCAAGATTAGGAGGCCTCCCAATTACTCACATTGTGGAATTCTTGAAGTATATAAGTGAGATAGAATGTGAAGGGGAGGATGTTCTGGTAAAATTGTTCATACTTTGCCTACCGTATTTTTTGCAAGATTGGATTAAGGGTTGATGCGAAGATAAGGGTATATTATCTTTCATATACCTCATCAATAAGCTTATTGAGTTTGTGAAACCACAATGCCAGACATATAAAGATGCCCTTCAAATACTCGCAATATCCCTAGAGAATGAAAGATTCACCACTGATATTGTGGAAGATCTCAAGGATGTGTACCATACTCAATACCAAGAACCCTTTGATATAGAAGGAGATATTTGTGAAGAAGGTTGTCAACCCCTTGAAGAGGAGGAATATTTTTCCCATGATTTAATAGAATGCAATAAAGACTTGACTAAAGAAGTGAGTTATGAGGATGAAGCACTAGTATCTACTCCTACGTCTGATGAAGCTCTCCAAGATCCTATCTCTCCTGCATAAGACGAAGAGAATGAGGTGAATAATTTTCCTTTCCAGGTTTTTGATGACACTTTGTTCTATGATTCAGAAGGTGAAGAAGTAAAGGAACCCTTGGAAGAGCTAGGTCCTTCATTTTTTGATGAAGGAAAAAAGATGATTAAAGAGATGAGTGTTGAGGATGATGTATTGGATCCTCTTCCATTTGATGAAGTTATCTAAGCCTTTGACACTCCTTCACAACAAGAAGTGAACACGGTAACTTATTTCCCTTTCCAAGATTTTGATGATGCTTTATGTTATGATTTGGAAAGTGAAGAAGTATTAGAGGATCCTTTGGATGCATTAAATCCTTCATGTTATGATAAAGGTAGTGACATGGTTTATAATATTGATGATTTCATACATGTTGGAAGATGTAAGTGGGATGTGATTTGTTCCAATGAGGATCCCATTTATGATATGGAATGATATCTTTGAATGTTTCCTTTACAACAATCATATGATGTTCCTAATAATTTTGACATTTGGCAACAAGATGATGATATAATTATAGAAGTTTTCCAAACACCCAAGGATGACCTAGTGCAATGTTCTCCTGATGATTTTTGATAAGTATTCCTTTGAGAACTTGGATCTATTCTATGAAGAATATTATCAACCGTCATTGTGCTCAAATTTTGATAAAGGTGAGGACATTGCTTTCTTGAAGCAGGATACTTGTGACAAGGTTTTCCAACTCCCTCTAATTGATTTACCTCATTATGTCACTATGGATGCAGTTGGGGAACATGTTTATTGTTTCATATTTTATTTAGGGAAAAACTTTCTATTAGAATTCAAGGGGATTTTGAATGCCTTAAGAAGTTTATTATCTCAATCTTTCAACTTTCCCCTAAGAAGTTGTCAGTTTCCCTCTAAGTTCTTGTTAATCCCTTCTCAGACCCCAGGGAGTGATGACATCCAAGGTAGTCAACCCTCAGACTCTTTGATCCAACCCTTTGAGTCCTTGACCTTTCAAGATCCTTTTCTGAGATGGATTGATCACTTTTCTGGAAGGGTGACTTGGCATGATTTTATCCCTCCCTCTCGCCTCCATGAGCTAGACTTTACAAATTCCTATGATATAATGCAAGTTATAACTCATGTTTATTTTGTAATTAAATTGTCATTGTTTTGGTTTATGATGAAGCACAAAGGCAAGTGTTATGATACATTTCTAGCATGGTCGTATTGGTTGTATGATTATACCTACCATTTGGCAGGTAAGTACCAGTGAGGTAGAATAGGTAGGCATTTGCATCCATTGTACATACCATTGAATATCATGTTAGCATAGTTGTAGTTGCATGTTTCATATTGTCTTGTTTCATTATGTATATATGTATGCTCAAAATCATATGTTAGACTAGAGATGTTTTTATTTGTTTATTTTATCATATATGAATGAGGGGTGATATCACCACCCTAGGGATTACTAATATATTTTGTTGAGATTTAGAAGGAACAGGTCATACCAGAGATGTTGAGGTTATCATGCGATCTACGGTGAGCACATGTCCCTGAGTTGGAGCTAGATGTTATCCCCTAGCCTAGGGATAACTAAGGAGATCATGTCTCTAGGCAATCCATATTTAGGAGCGGAACGAACTGATTAATAGACTGGATACAATAAAAACAAAGATATGAAGAACAACAAAGATATCCAATGAACAATATCTTCTATTGAATCAATGAAATAGGATGAAATTGTAAAACTGCTGAACTGAAACACTTGCTCGAATGGTGGTAGCTTTCTCTAAGAAGAGCTATGGTTGCTACACGCATCTGTCTGAGAAGAATGATTACAATGAAGCTCCATTGACATTTTTAACATTACTCATGAATGCCAAAACCCTAGACATCCAAAAACCTAACCCTAGGAGATGAAACGCCAAAAGTTGTGTGGGCCCCTATGGGTAATTTGGTACCTCAACTTCCCGGGGTCATAACTTTTGCATACGACCTTCATTTTAGGCACGTGATAGCTTTTTGGAAAGGTATTTTTGAGACATATGCATTACGCCATCAAACTCTGACTATGTCTACAGTTTTTCTGTGACGAGCAAAAAAAACACAGTTTAGGGCTCCAAAATGGCCCTGGAAGTACAAAAAGATGTGTTGACATGAAAACATTCAAAATAAGTCAGTTGGATTAGGTGGGAGGCCACCAATATCCACCTAGAATATGTGTAGGGATTCATACAACCCCAAAAGTGTAGAACCCACAATTACAAAGAAGTACAAAAGAACGTGTTGAACTAAAAATTGTCAACAGGAGCCACTTGGAATAGTTGGGTGGCCACTAATATCCACTTGGATTAGTCCTCCCCCTTAGGAAGAAATGTTCTACATTGCATTGAGTTCCCCCATTAGGTGAGGAAACTTCTATTGAAGTTGGCCCCGGGTGAGCCACTTTCCTTAGTGGAGGAGCTTCCATGCCTTGACAACCCAATAAAGTTGGATCCTCTATTGGCGAATGCCCTTGACTTGTGTACCCACTATCTGATCAGTGGATGCATGTTCCATGCAGTCAAGTTTAATATCTGTTGGTGTCAGTTTTTCTGCGATCTCTGAGGTGTCCAATAATGATGGAAAATATGGCCAAAGGAGATCCACATTGAACACTAGATGCAAGCCAAGGAAAGGTGGAGTGCTAATCTCAAAAGCATTGCTACCCACAACATTGGTGATAGTGTAAGGCCCATAATGAAGTGGGAAGAGCTTTCTATGGGGCCCTGTAAGACGCTCTTTCTACAAATGTAACCAGACCTTGTCTCCAACCTAAAACTAGTGCGATACCCCGTGTTGATCATGGTGTTGCTTGTATTTAGTGTTGGTTTTCTACAAAATTTTATGGACCTGTTGGCAAATGTGTTGAATCCTCTCAATGAATCTAGTGTCTTTGTTAGTCTCAAACTGAACATGGGAAGAGTATGTCTGTGTGGTTGCAAGAGGTAGTGAAACATCAATGGGACCCAAGGGTTGGAATCACATCCCCACCTTAAATGGGCTATGTCCCGTGGAGATATGGAGAGCCCTGTTGTAACTGTGTTGAACATAGGGGAGACTCTCATCCCATGTATGTGGATTCTTAAAGTTATACATGCGTAGGATGTACATAATCATCCAATTGACAAACTCTGTTTGGTCATCTATTTGCGGGTGGAAAGTAGTGGATTTAGTGAGCCTGGTGTCCAACAATGAACAGAGACTCGACCAAAATGTGATGAGGAACTTGTTGTCCCTGTCGGAGATGGTGGCATAGGGGCAGACCCAGGGTTCACTCCAAGAGAACACCAACAAGCCCTAACTACTGGCCCTTTTGGCAACACCTACGAAGAAGATGCATTCTCACCCGAAGTAGCTAAGAGGAGGGGGTTGCAGGACAGAGATGTCTACAACTAGGGGAATATCAAGTGGAACTAATACAACAATAATACAGTGTTCATATATCTCTTTATCATCTAGATCTACTTCGCGTCGCTATACATCTAATCTAGCATAATAATGCAAAATAATAGTATAACAATGACAAAGATCCAGGCATCAATCACACATACAACAAAAAATATATGTGGTTCACCCTCTCTCTAGGGATACATCCACAAAACTGTGCTTATAATATATTAAGATAAAGCTTACAGTTCTAATCTGCGCTCTTAGTCAAGAGATCTTCTCTCTTCTTCTTTATGTCTCCCACCTTCCTGCACACCCAGTTGCAGGACTTGATCTTTGCACCCAGCTGAAGATCTTACAATACCCGAAGTCTCTCACTCTCAGTACTACTCTCTCTCACAGTGCAATACTCTCTTAACTAACAACGATCAATATCAATACCCCACACTAGTAGTGACCTGACCTAGGTCCTATTGAACTCTATTTTTACATTACAGTCCCTCCCCGACAGCCTTAGGTCAAAACCTAGGTGTCAAAACCCTAATTACCAAAACCCTAGGTGTCTAAAACCCTAGGTCAAATTGAACTGCTTTTTCTGGGCTTCGCCAACCTATCTTTCCTTGTTCATCTCATGGTGCTCCAAAGCATCCAATGATGGATTTCTCTACTTGCTGAGTTGTCCACGATCCTTCTTCCTTTCTTATCTGTCATCCCTGATATTCTCGTCCAACGGCTTGCTTTTCCATACTTCGCTCCATCCTTCCTACTCTTTTGCTCACTTTGACTCAATGACAGTTATTGTGTCTTCTGCGAAGCTCGCTTTTTACCTTTCCTTCCTTGTTCTTCACTTCCTTCCATAACCAAGGGCCAACAAGCCCCCAACACTCACCTGTGACTCATTCCAAGGCACTTGAGCTTTGATCCTTCTATTTCACTTCGACTTTGGACTGCGCAGTGAAGCCCTTGCTTTCTGCTTTATGCCTCCTTCCCAACCTTGTGAGAATTGTCTTTTTTGTGTCTGGTACCTAGTTTCAACTGCACCTGATACCTGGACCCTTTTCCTCCTGCTTTTACTTAGAGCTACAAGGTAGTTGGTTGTCATAGTACAACTTCAGCCGACTCCCATTCATCAATCCTTCCTTCCAGTCTCCCTTCAATGTCTTTAGCTGTGCAGCTCCTCCTTCTGTAACATAGGCAATTTCATATGGTCCGAGCCAATGCGTTCTGAACTTCCCAGGGTGTTTGATAAACTTATTTTCATACATCAGTACTAAATCACCTTGCTTAAGTGCCTTCTTCTTGATGTGCCTATCATGATAGGCCTTTTCACGTTCCTTCTGAACTTGCTGTTGGAATCCTGCAATGAATTTGTCTTCTTCGAGTTCAACCAACTGTGCAAGCCTCTCACGAACAACGACAGTATCATCCATGTCTGTAAATGCAACAATTCTTAATCTTGGTACTAGGTACTCCATCGGGACAACAGCTTCAAGACCATAAACCAACTTGAAAGGGGTTTGCGTTGTTAATTTCTTGCAAGTGGTTCTATAAGCCCAGAGTACTATTGGTACTCTTAAATCCCTGTCATCCCTGTTCACACTACAAATCTTTGTCAATGTTGTCTCCAAGATCTTGTTGAATGCTTCAACTGTTTCATTTTCCTATGGATGGTAAGGTGTACTCTTCTGATGGTGGATTGCAAATTCTTCATTCAGGGCTTCCACTGTCTTATTGATGAAGTGTGTACCTTGATCACTCATAATGATCTTAGGGCATCCAAACCTGGTTATTATGTCATCAAATATAAAATGTGCAGTTGTAGTTGCACTACATTCCTTGATTGCTTTGTCTTCGGCCCATCTAGTCAGGTATTCAATCACAGTAATAATATACCTTGCTCATGTGCACTTCCCTAGTGGGTTTATAGGTCCCACGAAGTCAATGGCCCATTTTTCAAATTCTTGTAGGGTCATCTGCGGTGCTAATGGAATTTCATCTCTTCGGGATGGTCTTCCAAATATTTGTCATACATCACATGCTCTGGCATACTCTTTTGCATCTCTATGTAACATAGGCCACCAAAAGCCAGCTCGCAGAACCTTCTGCGCAGTTGCTTTCCCTACGTAATGTCCTCCTGCGATGCCTTCATGATATTCTGCGAGGATTAGTGGGCGCTCTGCCTCCACCACACATCTTCTTAGTATCTCATCTGGTCCCATTTTGTACAGTTGTCCAGCTATAAGTGAAAAATCCGCAGCACGCACCACTAGTTGTTACTTCTGAGAAATTGTATACTCACTTGGAGCCATTCCTATTGATAGGAACTAGACTATGTCTGCGAAGTGGTCATCCACCTTCCTAATGGCAAGTAGTTGTGCATCTGGTAGTGTATCCTCCAGACTGGTGGGTTCTTCGCCATGTTCCAACCTCAATAGGTGGTCAAGTCCCTTGTTCATTCTTCCTGGCTTAACTATGATCTCAAAATCGTATTCTTGAAACAACATAAGCCATTTGCATATTTTCCCCCCCAACACTAGCTTTTTGACTAGGTACTTCAACGCGGAGTGATCAGTAAACATTTTAAAGTGTCCTCCCAACAAGTAGTGTTGGAATTTCTGTAATGCATACACCATGGCTAATCCTTCTCTCTCTGTGGTGGTGTAATTGACTTCAGCTGTGGATAGCTTCCTGCTGGAAAATGCTAATGGATGATCGATGTCCCCTTCTCCAGGTTGTGCCAGTACTGCTCCTAATGCAATAGAAGATGCATTGACATGCACATGGAATTCTTTTTTCCAATCTGGAAAAACCAGAATGGCTATTAATTTATAGATGTTTTCTAGCTCATATGCGTAGTCTTCTTCTCTGAAAGGCTCTATGTATCTAGGTCCCTCATCTAGATCTAAAGGTGCAATGACCCTAAGGCCATTTCTTTCAAATGTCATACAGCTCTTCTTTAGGTCAACAACAGTAGAATTGTTGAAGGCCCAATCAATTCCTAATAATGCAGGGTAAGGGAAGTTGTCATCAACAATTTCAATTACCTCAAAATCTGCAAAGGTTCTAACTCCATCGATGTCCACAGGGACATGCTCCAATCGTCCAAATGGGCTGACAACTTGTTGATTATCCATGCGAAGTCTGATAGGGGAGTATATTAGCTTCGGTTTTCCCATTAGTGCCCAGGTTTTCTTCGTCATGACATTGACCTCCGACCCTAAGACGAGGACAACATAGTCTATATCATATTCTTCTATTTGAGCATTCAGGTGTAATTCTTTATTTGTCCTTCTCCTTTTCCCAATTTGGTGCACTGCTCTATTCAAAAAGGAGTCTATCTTTCCTAGCTCATACTACTTGATTAAATCTTGTAATTCTTGTACAATGCTTTTATCTTGAATCAACTTAACACAAGTGCACAAAAATTCCATGAGTTTGCTTACCTCTTTTTCTTATGTTGGTGATGCGGACTGATCAAACACATGAGGCATGCCATACTCTTTGATTTCTATTTGCATTCTAGATGAGGACCCTTGATCTCCTTTGAACTCTTTTCTTGCCTCCTCAAAGATTCATCTTTCTTTCTTTGCATCAAAAGCTTGAGTCTTCTCCTCATCTTTCCTGACTCCATGGTCATCTGCATTCTTTCCTTATGCTTCCATGTCTTCTCATGTAACAGCACCTCCTTGAGTAATGGCAGTGAGTCTAGGGTTGTTTCTGCGAGGTTCATCATATATCAGTTGTACTTGTGGGTTTTACTGGGGTCCTCGTCTTTCCTGAAGCTTAGCCAGTAGTGTAGGGCATTCTTCTATGACATGCTCAAAAGAATTACAATAATTACAGGTTGTGCAAGGATTCTGACAATCCCTTGCTAAGTTTCCTAGATGCACGCAGTTATAACAGATTATTTGTCCTCGACCTCAACCCATACCTCCTCCTCCTCCTCCTCTGTATCCACTGTGAGGAGTGAAGTTTCCTCTCCCTGGAGAATTATACTATGCATTATTTCCTTCATGGTGTACTTCGCCTTGGATCTTGTATATGTCCCTAAACCTCTCATGCATGAGATCATAAGATCTACAATATCGATCATCATGCCCCACTAATTTACAGAATGTGTAGTACAAGTTTATGGGTGTTTGAACATACTTCTACATGTAATAGTACTCACCTAGGCGATGCCTATTTCTACATACATCGCACCAGGGTAGGTTAACTTGCTTCAAGGGGCTCGGTGCTCCTAAGGAAAAATAGTCATGGAACAAGAGAAAATGTTCTTTATCATGACCTTCAGATTTGCATCTTACACACCAGATATATTCTCTTTTGAACTTCCCATTGTTCTTCTTCATGTCCTCAACCTGCAGAGATAAACTAGTCAGTTGGCTCAAGATCTGGCTCATGCCTGAGCTAGATTCTCCCATAGGTGTTGATTCAAGCTTCATGGCGATCTCCAAAGCTTTTGCCTGCGATGCAATATTCTGCTACATCAGAGGGACTTTGATGTGAGGTAACAGCGCAGCGATGAACCATTATTTGTTCTATTCATTAGGGATCTGAAAACTTTATCGGCCTGTTAGGGTCTTGAATCTCTGGTCGAACTCCCAAATAGGTTCTGATACCTTTTGTTTGATCTCTTTTAGCTTTGTAATACATTGTGACTCCAACTTAGGTTTCTTAAAATCTGCAATCAGCGCATTCTTGATCTCGTTTAGTGGCTTAGGTTGCGCCAGTCCTTGGACAAGTTTCAAGTACCAGCTCAGTGTGCGGTCCCTTAGCGTAGTGCTTAATTGGGTTCTCTTGATGGCTTCATCGGTGATACTTTTTGTTGGAAATACTAAAACAACTGAGAGGGGGGGGTGAATCAGTTGTTTATAAGCTTAAACAATTTTATGCCT